>PVIR01028855.1:0-21598 GCA_004026965.1 Petromus typicus | reverse complement strand
TAGAGTTGTAGGAGTATAGCCATTTTGACGATATTGGTTCTTCCTACCCAGCAGCAAGGTATGTCTTTCCATTTCTAGGATTGGAGGTCCCATTTGACCTGGCCATCGCTTTGCTGGGTATATACACAAAAGAATTAAAAGATTCATATCACAGCGACATATGTGCATTTATGTTTATGGCAGCTCAGTTTGTGATCCCTAAATCTTAGAAATAACCAAAATGTCCACCAGCTGGAGACTGGATAAAGAAAATGTGGTTCTTCAAAAAAAAAAAAAAAAAACAAAGAAAATGTGGTTCTTTTCTAGAATGGCGTATTATTCTGCCATTGAAAATGATAAGATTGAGTCATTCATATTCAAATGGATATACCTTCAGGACATCCTCATAAGTGAAATAAATAGGTCACAGGTGTGTAAATATCTTTTCTCTAGTATGAGAAAATGAAGATGTAAATGAGTTCTAGCATATCTGGTTAAGATTGTGAAATAAAATATTTAAAAGAAAAGAGGGTGTAGGGGTAAATTATGAGGGGAAAAAGAATGTGATAGTAAAAGAAAAAAGGACACAAATCTTATGTATATGGGGGTGGAGGTTGAAGGGTGGGTGGGGAAGGGGAAAAATGAGAATCAAGTCATGTTATATTCTGGTATAAACTTTCAATGTTGAATGCAATGATGATGTGTACTCATAATGTACCAATAAACATTTGATTTTTTTAAAAAAGATTTATTTTGAGTCAAGATTCCCACGCCTGTAGTTCCAGCTGTACTCAGGAGGCTGGGGCAGGATGTTCATGAAGATGAGGCTAGTTTGGATTTCAAAGAGACCATCCCATGTCAACAAACACACACATACAACATAATAAAGCCTGGAAGTGCTGGCAGAGAATCTCAACAACAGCTTATTTGTCTAGCATGCATAAGACACATACACGCGCGCGTGCGCGCACACACACACACACACACACACATGCACTAAAGTCTTTTTGAGGGAGGTTGGTTTTTGTGTTTTGTTTTGTTTTTGAGATAGGGTCTCGCTTTTGTAGTTCAGGCTGACCCTGAACTCAGTATGTAGCCCAGGTTAGCCTTGAACTCTTCCTGCCTCTCCCTCCCACAAGTTGGGACTACCGGTGTGAGCCACCACACCACCAGCCCCAGATTTGGGGGGGTTTGTCCTCCCCCTGTAATACCAGGGATCAAACTCATTGCACTTGTCATGAAGACACAGTGCCACTGAGCTACATCCCAGGCCTGAAGTCTCGATGGAGACATCTCTGCTGTAGGTCCCAGGCTGCTCCGCTTGGCTCCCACCACACCCTGTGTTTGTCCCCAGCAAGTGAGAAACCAGTGCATGGGTTTAAGTGGGGGAGCCGCCTAACCTGGTTTGAGTACTTGCTATATGCCAGGCCCCCTTCTAGGTTCAGAATCAAAACAAAAATAAAAAGATGACTTAGGTCATAGGGTTACTGGAGGGATTCTGAGAGATAAGCACTCCCGACTGCATGCCAACCCTTATTATCTGTATACCAGACACTCAGATCCATTCAGGTGCTTGGCTCCGTAGACATCCACTCCGAACACAAACCTCTGTAACACCGCTGTAACAGTCTCTCTCCTGGACTTCAACTCCCACAGCTTTCACCTCCTCCTTACTCCAGATACATAGTGACAGCCTCATGACCTTGATGCTATGGTTGGGTTATTTGCCTTTTGCACACTGAGTAGGTTGGGTATAACCATAGGAACAGATTAGTGTAAAGAAACACCAGACTGAATTTTCCATTGGCTTCAGATGGGGATGTGATCTTGCCCCCCCCCCAACAAGCAGCAAGTCTATTCTGCACGATCTGCTTCCTGGAAGATGAAGGCAGAGAAAGAAAGGCTAGCTGGAGATTTGAGTTTTGTCACAAGAGATAAGGGCAGGCATTCTGTGACCACACAGAGAGAGGAAATTACAGTTGCAGCCTTTCTGGCATTGAGGAGGTACTAAGAAGTTATGGATCGAGACACTTGAGCAAAAATCAGGAGACAGAGAGACAGATGCTGTTGATAGAAAACTTTGGGCATGAATGATCTTCATAATGCTGTTCTGACGGGGGAGTTAAGAGCAGTGCCCTCTTGGCCGGGGATTTAGCTCAGTGGTTCCGGCGCCTGCCTTGCAAGCACAAGGACCCGGGTTTGATCCCCGGTAAGCACATAACAATACTGGGCGTGGAGACTCTCGCCCAGCAGCCGAGCAGCAACCAGTACCACATACCACAGTGCCGGGCATGGTGGCTCACGCCTGTCATCCCAGCACTCAGGAGGCAGATGCAGGAGGATTGCTGTGATGTGAGTTGGAGGCTGAGCTCAGGGCCAGCCTGAACCACAAAGCGAGACCCTGTCTCAAAAAAATAAAACAAAACAAAAAGAGCAGTGACCCCCGCAGGCAGGAACCTCTTTCTGCCAGAAGTTACATAAACCTATTCAGGGCTCTGAGGGCAAACTCTGGGGGTCAGGGCTCCCACCACACCGTTCACTCAAAGCAGCTCTGCATTTTATATGTGAAGGTATCAGGGGCCAAGACTGCACAAGGCCTTTGTAACAGTTATCTCTTATTACCTATTTATTTGGGCTCTAACAAATGCTTTTTCACAAAGACATCTTACATTCCATGGAACCAGCTGCACCTGAGGTGTAGGGAGCACCCTCAAAACTCTGTTCTACTTACGACATTTTATGCCCTTTAATCTCAGAATATGTCCTTCTTCCTGCCAAAGCTAACACCCTGTTCATGCTTGATCCCATCTCTTTCTCATTTGCTCTGAAATTCTACGCCCTTCATTTTCCTTTCTGTTATATGGAAGCCTATTAAACTGCAGTTTGGAACATTTGGCACTGATAGAATGTTGGCAATTTCAAAGGTCCCAACCTAATGCCTTTTAGTCTTTTTCTTCTCTGTTTTTTCTCCATAACCAAAAAAAAAAAAAAGCCTTCTACTAAAATGTCCATAGATTATGTTTTGCTAAGGTCATACCTATATGTGGTCCCCACATATAAATGTAGGTGTTGCTGGAGTAATGGCGCATGTCTGTAATCTCAGAACCTGGGAGGCTGAGAAGGGAAGGTTTAAGTTTGAGTCCAGCCTGGTTACGTATTAATTTCGAGCCTGGCCAGCTTGAGCTACATAGCAAGATCCTATGTAAAAATAATTCATGAAAAATAAAAGCAGGGCTGGGAGTTAGCTCAGTGGTTCCAGCGCCTGCCCTGCCAGCGCAAGGACCTGGGTTCGATCTCTGCTAACCGCAGACAACAATGCCGGCCGTGGAGACACATCCACCAGCACTCAGAGCCACACACCACGGTGCCGGGCGTGCTGGCTCAGCCAGTAATCCCAGCACTCGGGAGGCAGAGGCAGGAGGATTGCTGTGAGTTCAAGGCTGAGCTCAGGGCCAGTTTAAACTACAAAAACAAGATTTTATCTAAAAAAAAAAAAAAAAGGGCTGGGGATATAGATCAGTGTTCCCTGGGTTTAATCCCTAGTACCAAGGAGAAAAAAAAAAAAGCAAAAAAGTAAATAAATTAGAAATTAAATACAATCTAGCCACCGTACCCCAGATGCCTTCATATATCCCAAATGACAATTCACTTGCCAAGTATTAACGCAGGGCCTGGCATGTTCCCGAAATATTTATTAACTCATTCAGCAAATAGCTCCTGAGCACACACATGACCAACACTGCCTCAAGCACTTGGCATACATCAGGGAACAAAACAAAGATTTTTGTAACTTTGTAGCTGATATTCTAGCAGTGGTGGCACAGAAAGATACATAGTAAAGAGACATAATAAGTAACAAAAGGATATACTACTGTAGCAAATGGTAGGTACCTTAGTCAAGGGCAGACTTGGAGAGCGAAGGGGACAAGGGAGATGTCATTTATTTTGATGTGTTTATTTGCAGGGCTGAGGGTTGAAGCTAGGGCCTCCCACATTGCCAAGCACAGCCAAGCACTCTGTCACTAGCTACACCTCCGGTCTAGGAGCTGTAATCTGAAGGAGGGTAGACACCTTAGCGCCTTTGGGGAGGTGACAATTAAGCGGCCACTTGAAGGAGATGAAGGGCAAGCTGTGAACTATCAGGGAGGGGTGCTGCGCGAGGGGGAACGATGGCCACGAAGGCACTGAGGCAGGGCAGCCAGAGCAAAGGCGGCCAGGGAGGTAGGAGAGGAGCACTCGAAGGCATCGGGGACCAAGACTGCACGGGATCTTTGTAACAGCTATCTGTCGGAAAAATAAAGTTATATTATTGAAAATAATACTACACACAAATCGAAGATGAGATGGAGCTCGTTCCCAGCGGTACAGTCATAGACAACACACACAAATGGAAGAGCCTGGGTGGGTAGGTGTGGACCTGGGTCTTAAGAGGGAGCCGGTCTCTGAGACCCAGCCCTGACACGTCCCTGCCAACGTGGCTCTCGCATGCAGACGATACACTGGTGTCCTCTCTGGGTATGCCTTTTATGAACCTGGCTTGAGGTCACACGCCACCCTTGCCACCACCTCCCTCCCATCCCAGAGAGCATTTCACTACGTTGCCCTGACTGCTCTCAGACTCCTGAGGCTCCGGAGTCGGGGCGGCTCTAGGTGTGCAGCACCGTTTCCGGCTCACGTCCAGCGCACGGTCAGTTACACGGGTGAGTACTAGCTTAATACAGAAGAGAGCTGAGGCAAAAGATAAAGATTGGTGGTGGTCAGCATTATAACCTTTGTAGGTCGTTACAAAGGAGCCAAACAGAGAAGGAGGATAAGTATGGTCGCTGTGAATAGACTGGAGTTCTCATGGAGGACTTCAGCTGGGAGGCCAACAGGAAGGTTAACTATAGTCCAAGAGAAAGCTGGACTGGACAGAGTAATGGCGTTCTTCAGAACTGCTGACATTCTGGATGCCTTGTGAAGACAGCAAAGAGTATTTGCCAGCAGGTTGGATGTGGGACAGAAGAGAGAACACAGTCTTGGAGGAATTACGGAAATGACTGACTCAGAGCTTGCTACAAATGAGCTTACAACATGAGAGAGAAAAATCACATACACAAGTAGTCATATTACATGGCCAGACATACTGTGTTCTGTAGCAAAGGGCCAAATTTCAGTGCCAAGTAAGACGAATAATTGTGAAGATGGATGTTGATGATGATTGTTGGACAATATAAATACACTCAGTGTCACCAAAGTAGACACTAACGTGGTTAACATGATCAATTTTGTGTGTATTTTGCCATAACAGAAAAGGTGCTATTAAGAATTCAAGGGTTAGAGCTGGGGATTTAGCTCAGGGGCACCACATCTGCCTTGCAAATGCAAGGTCTTGAGTGCAATCCCTGGTACCAGGGAAAAGAGATAAATAAAATTCAAGGGTTGGGTCTGCGGTGTGGCTCTGTGGTACAATACTTGCCTGATCAAATATTATGTCGGAGGTAGTATATAAATCAGTATTTAACTCAGATAGCCTCATGCAGGCCAGACTATTGACACTAGACTAGGGATGGAAAAGTTAGTTAGGAAGGAAGTAAACAGTCAGGTGTGGTGGCTCACTCCTGTAATCCCAGCACTCTGGAGACAGAGGCAGGAGGATTGCTGTGAGTTCAAGGCTGGCCTGGGCTATATAGTGAGGTTAGGGCCAGCCTGAACTACAAAGCGAGACCTTGTCTCAAAAAAAAAAAAAAAGCCGAGGATTTACCTCAGTGGTTCTGGCACCTGCCTTGCAAATGCAAGGGCTTGGCTTCGATCCTGGTACAATGCCAGGGGTGGAGACTCACACCCACCAGCAATCAGTACCTCATACCACAGTGCCGGGCGTGGTTGCTCACACCCGTAATCCTAGCACTTTCTTGGGAGGCAGAGGCAGGAGAACTGCTGTGAGTTCAAGGCTGAGCTCAGGGCCAGCCTGAACTACAAAAGCGAGACCTGTGTCAAGTAAACAAACTAAAAAAGAAGGAAGGAAGTGAGGGTCGTCGTGTTGGAGCTCACCTGTAATCTCAGCCACACAGGATGAGTGAAGAAGATTGGAAGAGTTGCTGGGAGTAACAGGCAGCGCGGGCTACGCAATGAGTTTAAGGCCAGGCCGCCCTGCGTAGGACACTGTCTCAAAACAAACCAACAAAGCAAGTAATTTAGTAGACCAGGTAAAGAACAGAAAGGTCTGCGATTGAATCATTGTTCCAGCTTCTACAGCACACAGACTAGCAGCATGATTTGGGGCCTTAACTCCTCTCAGCCTGGTTCCTTTTCTCCGACACGAGGTTAAAGTCATCCTAGCCAGGTGGGACTGAGGCAGGAGGATCACCTGAGCCCAGGACTTGAGGGCAGCCGAGGGCAACACGGTGAGACTCCACCTCTAAAAAGGGGGGAGGGATGGACTTACAAGATTGCTAAGAATTAAATGAGATGAATATTTGCTTGGAATTACTTTATTGCAGTAATTTAGATGTGCGATTCTCAGTGTTGCGACAGTAAAGAGGATTAGAAAAAGTGATATTTTGCCAGGCTTGATGGTGCACACCTCTGATCCCAGCATCCTCGTGGGAAGATGAGGCGGGAGGTTTGCCACGAGTTCAAGGACAGTCCTCCGACTGCATAGTCTAAAGAAGCTTTAAAAATGGTAAAGAAAATAAAATTCTTTGCTCTTTTATCTCCAGATTCCTTTTGTGAAGGGCAGCATCACTTAATAGAGTAGGTGATAGCTATGATCTTCTCTTGAAATGAAATATTTAGCCAAGTTCCTGAAACAAAGATTCCTGTCGACCTAACAATCCTAAAGCATATTTGAAATACATATGAGGTGTAGTAAATATTTGACATACTAAGACTTCCTAGTGTGTTTGTACCTGCCCCCTTTATTAATTTCCCTTCTCCCAATCTCAATCCCCCACTCCATCTTTCCCTTCTCATTCTTTTCATCTTTCCTGCTTGGAAACAGATCCAATTAAAAAGGTCTGTTCCCTTATTTATCAAGCTGGTTGATATTGGGATGGTTACTCTCTCCAGCCCTCAGTGTCGTCTGTAAACTGGGTTTAATAGGGGAGTGCCTACTTACAGGCTTGTCAAAATTCATGTGTTATGCGTAGCACGGTGCCTCATCAACAGAAATGACTCAGCACGTTCACTTCCTTCTTTCCCATCCTCTAAGCTCTGTTCCTCTACTCTTGAGCCGGATTCCAGCAGGTAAAAGTCGTGGGAAAAAAGATCCTCGAGCCTCAAAGAGGAAACGCTGGGGCTAGGGGCGGGGACAGCGGGATGCCCACTGCGCATGTGCGCTGGCACCTTCAGGGTCTGGTTCCCAGCTGGGGGGGGGTGGGGGGGTGAAGGGGGCTTGTTTTTTTTTTTCCCCTGGCTACCCCCTACCAGCTCGGGAAGTGGCGGGACCTTGACCGGTCCGGAGCGGGCGCCGAGCGAGGACAACCCAGGCCTTAAGGGTAAGTTGGAAAATGGCGGCGGGGGGAAGAAGGAGGGGCCTCGCGGGGCGGGAGGCCGACCTCCCGGCGGGAGGTGGGAAGGAGAAGGTCAGGCCTGGTGGCGCGGCCCGGGCCAGAGGCGGAGGGACCGCGCTCGGCGCCTCTGCGCTGCGGCTGCGAGCGCACTTCGGCTTTCCGGACCCGGGGCCGCCGCGGCCCGCTGGTGCAGGCAAGTGACGGGCACGCAGGGGTTTCCGTTTGCTTCTCCTCGGCCCCAGAGTTGGTATTTCCAAGTTGACGCTCGGGCCGCCCCTCCGCCAGGACCCTCCCCTCGGGCCGAGCACATCGCACTGGCGGTTGGGGTCCGTTCTGCGGGCTTGGTGGGGACAGCTTGTGTGGGCTTTCGCTTCTGCTCCCCCTCCCCTCTGATCTCCTCCCCTCCCCTCTCCTTCTGCAGTCCCCTCCCCTCCTCTAATCCCCTCCCTTCCTTATCCCCACCCCACCCTTCCCGGCCTCCCCTCCCTCCTCCCCCTCCACTGTCCCCTCCCCTCCGGCGGCGCCCGCGGCGGGGGTGGGGTGGCGGGCCCTGCCTGCTGCTCTTTGCCCGGGTTCCGGGTACTGCCAAAGGAAAGCGTGGGTGGGCGGGTGGCTTCCGGCCCTCAGGCCTGCCTCCTTGAACCTGGTGTCACCTAAGGTAAATCGAGTTACAAACCTTTCGTTTCGAATGATCAAAGGGACCTCTAGGCCTCAGCACCCCATGTGATGCCTTTGGCATGTACGGAGCAGGGTGGAAGGTGTCTGGGGAGGACACGTAAAACCGAAAGGATCTGGGCTAAAGATCATCCGGAAGAGGAAATTAGTAATTCCAACCTTTACTACCCTAGTCCTCCCCCCACCGTATTCTGTAAGACAAAATGTCAATTTGACTTGCAGTTTCATTATTTTAACTATAGAATTACCTTAAATTTTATGTGAGGATGGGGATTCCTTACTGCTGTAACAGATACAGGCCCTCTCCACCTTCCACCTCCGGAACCCCCAAACCATCGTCCAAAGCTTTGTGAAAACCTATCGGATTTTAATAATCTACTACTTTGCCTTCAAATATGTCAGCCGTGCCCTTACAGCTATACCTGGATAGTTACATACTCTTGTAGGACCGGCGTTTGCGATGGTGTTTTTTTGGGTTTTTTTTGTAAATAACATTTGTTACAGCCGGTTCAAGAGAACACTGTTAGAGACGGCCATCTTTGAATTATAACATTTAAGAGTTGGGAAGCATTTTAGCCCACCCCTTTTGTTTTCCAAACCAGAAGCTAAAGCTCAGGATTGTATGCCTGGCCTAAGGCAAGCGAACAGATTTGAACCGAGGTTGCCCGGCTATTTGGCCGCCTCTGCTTCATGTAGCCTCTGAGCACGAAAATGAAATGTCTTCCATTCAACATTTGTGGAAAGCGTGCCACTTTGTGTCAATGACTGCTCCATTCTCCTCGTATTTAACATGCACGTGAAGCCAGGACTTGAGATTTTTTTTCCCGACCATTTAAGAAATGGAAACAGTTTTTGTTAAAAAAAAAAATGTACATGCACAGACACATATGCAGGTATACTTGTATTTGCTCAGAGGATTTCCTGAAAGATCCATAGGAGAAAAATATTAGCAGTGGTTACTTATGGAAAAGAAGGATGGGAGACTTTGCTTTGTACTTCACATGCAGCCTAATTATGTTTGAATTTCATACTGTAAATACTGATACTATAATTAAAACAAGTTTTAAAGTTCACATACGTGTATCAACATAATTGCCATTGCTACATGTAGTTATATACACATATACTATAACTGATTTGCACTGTAAAACCTAGTTGGTTTTTGTCCGCTTGGACGGTAACGCAGATTTCATTATTATATGCTTATGTTTCCTTTGGTTTTCTCTTGTTCCTTGTTAGAAGGTGGCAAAAGTGTTAGTAGACTTGTTACATGTTTTTAGGGAATATGCTGACCTTCTTGATTATCAAATAATTTAGCACATTATAACATCCAGAATATCAGATTTGACACAGTGCAAGAAATCTAAATTATACAGTCTTTGTGGATAATTTTTTTTAAATTGAGCTGGGCGTGTAGCTCAGCAGTAGAGTGCTTATCTTATATGCTGAATACCCTGGGTTTGATCCCCAATAACATAACAAAAAGACTGGAAAGATCCCAAGTGATTTAAGAGTTCAATTCTCTTGATTTTCACAATTAGATTAAGTATTAAAGGTGGAAGAATTAAACTGTAGTTGGGCATAGTGGTATAAGCTTGTAATCCCAGCACTCCGAGGCAACAGGATTAAAATTTCTAGCACAGAGTGGACAATTTAGGGACATTGGTCCAACCTTGTTTCAAAAAAAAAGCCGGGGATATAGCTCAGTAAGAGACTGTTCAGCGTTACGTATCTGTACTAGCAGTTTGGACAAGGGTCCGGATTCTGCTTTCTAGTGTACTTAATGCTTCTAGCTGGGGTAGCAAAGTAGTACCTAGTAAAGGTAACTAAGGTCTCTTTTGTACAGACAAGAATTACTGTAATTTAGGTACCAATTAATCTATAGAGTGCTTGAAATGTTTGTTAAAACAAATACATTATGTTTATATTTGTTAATAAATGTAATCTTCCGCTCATATTTTGTTATAAGCATTAATTTGTTTAGTAAATCCTCTATGAAATAGCTGGAGATCCAACTGTAAAAATAAGATTTCACTGCTTCTGTTGGTCTGTTTTGCTTTTGTTTTTGAAATAGGGGTTGGCTGTGTAACCAAGGCTGGCCGCTAACTTGTGATCCTCCTGCCTCTGCCTCCCAAGGGCTGGGTTCACAAACCTGTGCCACCACGACTCAGCTTCTTTCGTTTCACATTTAATTTTAGTGACTAGTGCTGCAGACTGAAGGGGCACTATGATCTATCAACAAAAAGGCATTTAGTGAGACCCTACTGTGTTCTAAGCATTGCATTGTGTGGGAGGATTCCAAAGATGACCTAGATAAAATAATGACTTTGTTATTTTAAGGTTGGAAATGTGCTCTGTCAATTCTTAAATGTTATCTCGTGAGGTAATCTAATAATAGTATTATGAAAGGCAGTCTGTTCACACTGTGTAAGGGCATTGAGTAGATTTGAGGAGATAGAAACAGTAATGATAAAATAAAAATAATAAATTGCATTTTACAAATACCATGCGAGTGCTTGGTTCTGTCGCTCAGGGTCACAGCATCGGTCTTGCGGAAAGTGCTCTGGGTCGGATGCCATGAGATATGCGTCCTGGTCTTGCCTCTGGTTCCAGTTAGCAGTGGCTGACTGTGGCTCTCAGCGCCTCCTTATTTCTTTTTCTCTTGCTTAATGTGTTTGATCTTCATTCTATTTAATTCAAAAAACAAAAACAGTATTTTCAGTGTTTTAACATATATGTGTATCATAGAAAATTCATGTAATTTGGAATAGGGTTAAGAATTTGGATCATATTTTATAGGTTCTTTTTTTATTTTTTATTTTTTTTAGGTTTTTGGAGACAGGGTCTCGCTTTTGTGGTTCAGGCTGGCCCTGAGCTCAGCCTCCAGCTCACATCACAATCCTCCTGCCTCTGCCTCCCGAGTGCTGGGATGACAGGCATGAGCCACCACGCCCGGCACTGTGGTGTGTGGTACTAATTGCTGCTGGGTGTGAGTCTCCACACCCAGTATGTTATGTGGTTACCGGGGAATCGAACCCGGGCCCTTGCGCTTGCAAGACAGGCGCCGGAACCACTGAGCTAACTCCCCGGCCTATAGGTTCTTTTAATTCTTTCCCATTCAGCATTCTGTAGGGAATATTTCCTATGTCGTAGAGTTTTTAAAAATATAGCTTTTATTTGTTCTACATATTTTTCTATGCCCTAGTTTCTTCATCTATAATAGATTTTGGCAACCTGATTTCAAAGATTCAAAGTCAGTTCTTTTTTTGAGACAGTCTCACTTTGTAGTCCAGGCTGGCCTGGACTCACTGTGTAGTTTATGGTGATCCTTCTGCCTCTGCCTCTGCCTCCCAAGTGCTAGGATTGCAGCAAAATCTGTTATTTTTAATTGCTTACCTTAGGTGTGTTTTTTTTTGAAACAGCGTCTCGCTATCAGCTGCCCTCAAACTCATGACAATCCTCCTGATTCATTTTGCAGAGTGTTGGGCTTACAGGTGTGTGCCATCATATCTGGTCTTAAATTTTTAAAGATTTTTAATTTTCTTTGGGACAGCATCTCCCTGTGTAGTCCAGGCTGGCCTCGGTCATTCTCCTGTTTCAGGCTCCTGAGAGCCAGGATCATAGGCATGTGCCGCCATGCGCAGCCTTTGATTTTATTTTTGAAAGCGCTTTTTACATAAGCCTGGTCTGGCAGCTCACCACCTATATTCTAGTTATTCAGGAGGCTGAGACATGAGAATCAAGAATTTGAGGCCAACGTAGGCAATATAGACCTTATCACTTAAAAAAAAACAAACCTAAATGTACTAAATACCTCTCTTCTTCCTTCCTTTCTTCTTCTTCCTTTTTTTTTTTTTTTTTTTGACAGTACCAGGGAGCTAACTCCTGACCATGTGCTTGCAAGGCAGATGGCAGCACCACTGAACTAAATCCTCAGCCCCTACATATCTCTGTTCTGAAGACAAGGTTTCCCTATTTAGTTTAGACTTGTCTCAAACTCACTGTGTAACCCAGACTAGCCTCAAACTCATGCCGATCCTCCTGCCTCAGCCTCTCAGGTGCTGGGATTACAGGTGTTCATCAGTGCGCCCTGCTAGAGTAAATATCTCAGAAGAAAAAAAAATGTAAGAAGAGGGAAGCGAGCTTGACATGGTGGCTGACATCTGTGATCCCAGCATTCCAGAGGCTGAGACAGGAGAATTTCCAGGAGTTTGAAGCCAGTTTAGGCTGCTTAGTCAGTTCAAGGCCAGCTTAAACTACAAAGGGAGACCCTGTCTCAAAAAAATAAGTAAACAAAATAAAGAAGAGGAAGGCAGGGGAAAGGAATCAAGGTGTGATATGTATATATTCCAGGGCCCCACAATGAATGTGTTCATTATTTATAGCAAACATATACTGATAAAAAAATTAAGAAATGGAGTTAGAGGGGCCAGGGATTTAGCTCAGTGGTTCCGCGCCCAGTCCCAGCACTCCTGTCATCCCAGCACGCGGGAGGCAGAGGCAGGAGGATTGCTGTGAGTTGGAGGCTGAGCTCAGGGCCAGCCTGAACTACAAAGTGAGACCCTGTCTCAAAAAAGAAGAAATGGAGTTAGAAGCTTTAATAATTTGTGGTTGGTACTTTGACTGATTTTTAAATCTCATGTGCTGAGTATTTAAGTTGCAGAGAGGTAAGATCAAAGATAAATGAATTAATGATGGAAAGCATATAGTATAAGCAGTACATTGTTACGAAAAATTCCCCGAATGCCCGATTGTACAAAGAAATTTGTGGATCAAAAGGAAAAGTTAAAATCTGAAAGACCTTCCAGATGATCCAAAAGAAAGGTCTTTCTAAATTCCAAGAAATTAAAGCAGTTGTTGATCATTGAATTTAAAATGAAAATTTAAGGCCGAATTATTCATTGTGTTTTTGTCTGCTATGATATAGTAGCTAGTAGTGGGTCGTCTGTTGTGTGATAAAAGCACATTTGTGTCTGTGTTGCAGGACTTGATGTAGATTTTTATTATTTTTGTATTACCATATGGTCACAGCTCGGTATTTGATGCATCTTACGATTTAGTATGTAATCTTTGTTAAGTGTGCAAGTGATCCACTTTATTATAATCTGCTTTTATAGTGTATTTTCAAGGACATGAGTCAGGTGAAAAGGGAGGTTTACCTTTACAGAGTGATAATAGTGTGAATTTAGATGTTCAGAGGTCAAACTGAGTGAATCAGGGCTGGTAGCACTCTTTCTTCCTTGCTTTTTGCTTTTATTGGTACGGCTTCACACGGAGCTATATTCCCAGCCCTTTTTTTACTTGTTGTTTGTGGGATAGGAGATGGAATCCAGGGTCAAGTTAACACTGAGCTACATATCCCTACCCCTTTTTATATTTTAATTCTCCAGCTAGGGTCTTGCTAAATTGCCCAAGTAACCCTCCTGCCTCAGTCTCCCTGCCAGCTGAGATCACAGGCTTACAAAACCAAGCTAGCTGAGGCTGGTTTGTTTTGGAGTTTGGTGTTTTTCAAGCAGGTGTCTTGACTGTGTAGCTCAGGTTGGCCTTGAACCCCTAGTCCTCAACCTCCTGCCTACTGAGGCTTTTCTTTTTCACCTGAGCAAAACTGATGCTACGCTACATTTTTTGTTATCTACAAATTCTTAGATGCTGTTTGAGTTTGTATACTTACTCCTGGAATTATTTCATTATCTGAAGCCGTAGACCTTTCATTATATGTTGCTGTGTGATCTGTCCTTTAGAGACTTAGCTAGTTTTTGCAAGGCGGAAAAGGGCAGAAAGCCTAACATTTTCTCTTCCTCTTTGGACTGCCCCTTCTGCCAGTAATCTTTAGTAATTTCCTTGGAGCTGTGTGTGTCATAATCACTGGGCTTGATTTTTTTAACTGTCATTTACTGGCCTCATGACCTTTGATGAGTAACAAGCAGAACTGTGATTCCTCATATTTCACATGAAGACTATCATAAAATGTGTAGGATAAATTAGATACCACGTATAAAAGCATTTTAAAGTTATAGAGCATATTACAAATTTTAGTTATTATCTAAGGTAACATGATGAAAGAAGAGGATGAATTGTAGAATCGCACAAGCCCATGCTTAAAATTTTGTAAATTTTTAGTATCATTTCAGCATATTTAGTAGATTAGAAAGAATATTTACATGTGGCTAAATACTTAGCTATAATATGGGAGTAAAGAAAATGAAAAATTGTAGATAATGTTTGGTACTCATGGACATTATGCTATACTATTTTCGGTTTGTAGTTATTTATTGCATTAAAGTTTACTTTTTTCTTTTATTTTTAATTTATTTTTTGAGACAGGGTCTTGCTATGTACTCAGGCTGAATTCAGACTCCACAGTCTTCCTGCCTCGGCCTCCCAGCTGCTGGGATTACAGAAATATGTGTGGGACTGGGGGTTTGAGCCCAAGGCCTTTCCACGGAGCTAGCTCTCTAGCTCTTTGAATCCTTTTTTAAAAAATTTTAGGACAGGCTTTTAATAAGGTGCAAAGTTACTCAGGCTGGGCTGGAACTTGCGATCTTCCTGCCGTGATCTCTCAGGGTGCTGGGATTACAGGCGTGCCCCACCATGCCTGGCTGCTCACTTTTAAAATTCGGAATGAGACAGTCAAACCTAGTAAATATTTGAATAAAGATAGTGCAGACAGCACACTGGCTTTCAGATAGACCTAAATATTTTTACCAAGGAAAAAGAAAAGATGTTGGTTCTTATTAAGAGCTTGTTTCACCACTTGGTTGAGATCCAGCATAATCATGGAAAAGAACTTCATTCTAGGGCAGTGGCGGCAAACCTATGACATGTGTGCCACAGCAGCCTGCTTGTATCATTGAAAGCTCTACTATTGGTGTTTTTCGTTTAATGTATGGGTTGTTTTTCTAAACCCAAACCTCAGTATTCAGGCTTAATTGCAACGTTGGTACTCTGCGGTAATACATAAGTGGGTTTTAGGGTGCAGTTTGGGCATTTGATCTGAAAAAGTCCTGCCATCGTGCTTCTAGGGTCGCTGCTAGAGCTCAGTGTGGAGTGTTTGCCTAGCACGTGTGAGTTTCTGGGTTTAATCCCCAGTCCTGGAAAAAAAAAAGCAGAAGCAGAGGACTGCTTCATTCTGAGAAAGCTTTAGGGTAGATATTACCACTTAGCAGGTGGTAAAAGAACCTTAGCATGGCATTTGTGGAGCCATCTAAATGTAAGTACTGCATCCTAATCACTATGTCAGAGTGAGTCACTTGGTTAAATATAAGAGCAGAATGAGTTCCAGTTTTATACCTCTCATCAGCTCTATGATCTTAGTCAAATCGTTTGCTTCTGTATGCCTTTCTTTATACCAGGAAAGAGTGATTTCTACTGTCACTATTTCTACTATCTTATACACAGACATAGTTGTTTTGAACAGTTTTTGCATGCATCTACAAAATGTTTTTACTTTTCAGTATACTTGATTCTGACATACTTGTTCCTTTTTTAAAAATTATAGTAGAGGGCTGAGGATTTAACTCAGTGGTTCCGGCGCCTGTCTTGAAAGCACAAGGGCCCGGGTTCGATCTCCGGTAACCACATAACAATACTGGGCGTGGAGACTCACACCCAGCAGCAGTCAGTATCACATACCACAGTGCCGGGCGTGGTGGCTCACGCCTGTCATCCCAGCACTTGGGAGGCAGAGGCAGGAGGATTTCTGTGATGTGAGTTCAAGGCTGAGCTCAGGGCCAGTTTAAACTGCAAAGCAAAACCCTGTCTCAAAAAAAAAAAAAAAAGATAATTATTTTCCCATAGTGGTGTTTGAGCTCAGGGCCTTTACACTGAGCTATAGCCCTACACCCTTTCTTTTAGTTTTGATTTTTAAACAGGATCTTGCAAAGTGGCCTAAGCAAAACTCAAACTTATAATACTCTTCTGGTAGGGCATCTTAATGGCTTTACAAGCCTATCTTTCCTTTGGATGGCAGCAGTATTTACTGTATTTTCTATCATGCCTTGTAAAGATATACATCAAGACTTCCAAAACTGCTTCAGAAAGTGATGAGTGTATTTAAAGTTACGGTGATCAATAGGAATGTGTCTTTTTGAGTTAGTGTGTTGCTGTGTAGTGCAGGCTGGCCTTCAACTCACTATGGACCCCAGACTGGCCTTGAACTTCAGTCTCTTCAGTGCTGGGATTACAGACGTGAGCCACCATGCCCAGCCTGGCAAAGTGTCTTTTTTTTTTAAGGTTTTTTGAAACAGGATCTCACTTTGTGGTTCAGGCTGGCCCTGAGCTCAGCCTCAAACACATCACAGCAATCCTCTTGCCTCTGCCTCCCGAGTGCTGGGATGACAGGCGTGAGCCACCAGGCCCGGCACTGTGGCCTATAGTACTGGTTGCTGCTGGGGTGAGTCTCCACGCCCAGTATTGTTATGTGGTTACCGGAGATCGAACCCGGGCCCTTGTGCTTTCAAGACAGGCGCCGGAACCACTGAGCTATATCCCCGGCCCCTGGCAAAGTGTCTTTTACAGTAATAATTTTTTAAAGAAAATATATATCATTCACTATATATTTTGGATCATATCTGATGTACAGAGAGGATTACTGCTTAGAGGCAGTCGTTTAGTAGCAAACTGGCAGAACCTGTCAGGATAGGCCAAAGGATAAACCAACGAACAGCTGGGCATGGAGCTGCATGCTTGTGATCCCAGCTACTTGGGAAGCTGAGGCAGGAAGACAGAAATTTCTAGGCCAGTCCAGACAGTTTTATAAGACTATACATGAAAAAGGCTGAGAGTGCAGCTCAGAGGCAGAATACTTAGCTAGCGTATATGAAGCTCAAGTACTGTAAAGACAAACAAAAACCACCAGGGGAGTTGCCTTTGTCAAAGAGAGTAAAATGGTACCTTTATTCTTTTTTCCTTTGGTATTGAGGATTGAACTTGTGACCTCATACTTGGGAGGCAGGTGCTGGAACCACTGAGTTAAATCCTAGGCAAAAATGTTGTCTTTTTAAATGCTCATTTCTTTGATTACTAATGAGATTTAGTGCTTTCTATATGCTTGCTGGCCACCAGTATTTCCCATTCTTGAAATTGCCTGTCTTCTGTCAAGGTATTAATCATTTTCTTACAAATTTATAAATGCATTCATGCTTCTTATGACTCACTGGTCAAAATCAAGACAAAGCCGGACATGGTGGCTCGCGCCTATATCCCAGCACTCAGGAGGCAGAGGCAGGAGGATTGCCATGAGTTCAAGGCCAGCCGGGGCTACATAGTGAGTTCAGGGGCAGCCTGAGCTACAAAGTGAGACCTGTCTCAAAAAACTAAAAAACAAAAAGCAAAAAAACCAAACAAAATCAACACAAAGAGTTGATTAGAAGAGTTGCTATAGAATACACTTCTGTCTGACACAATTTAATATTTGTGCTAAGGGCAAATAAAATGTATACAGGTTTAGATAAGGACCTCGGCTCTACTGTTGTTCACAGTAGGAAAATATCATGAGTCTTCTTTGGCCAGCAATTTAGCTCAGCAGCATGGCACCCGCCTGGCAAGTGTGAGGTCCTGAGTTCAGTCCTTAGTACCAGAAAAACAAATCATGAGTCTTCTAAGTGTATGACAATAAAAATCTGTAAATATATACAAATGTGTTAATATTTTTAATTTTTAAAGTGCCCATACATACCTGTATATTTATAGAATATCTCTGGAGAAATTCACAAGAAACTGATAAGATTGCTTCCAGTAGGGGTACTAGCTGTTCAAGGCGCAAGCATGTAATGGATGCAAATTTGTATTCCTTGAATTATTTGATCATGTATATATTACCTTTCTGAAAAATATATACCTGAAATTAATATTCAGCAGTCTAGAATTGATATGGTTGTGATACATTCATATAGTCAGGGGCTAATCACCCATTTAAAATAATACATCATCTAGATAAATACTGATGTGGAAAGGCTTTTTTTTTTTAATTTTTAAAATTTTTTTTGAGACAGGGTCTCGCTTTATAGTTCAGGCTGGCCCTGAGCTCAGCCTCCAACTCACATCACAGCAATCCTCCTGCCTCTGCCTCCCGAGTGCTGGGATGACAGGCGTGAGCCACCATGCCCAGCACTGTGGTATGTGGTACTGGTTGCTGCTGGGGTGAGTCTCCACACCCAGTATTGTATGTGATTACCGGGATCCAACGGGGCCCTTGTGCAAGCGCTGGAACCACTGAGCTAAACACCTCTCCGGGAGATCTCTCCCGGACCTCCCCACCCCCGCCCAGGAAAGACTTTTATCATATATTAGTACATGAGGAAAGCAAGGTATAAATTACTGTAGAGATGGCTGCGATGAGTAGAAGAGCTCTTGCCTTGTATATCCTAAGGCATTTGGTTTGAAGCCCCATCACCACACACAAAAAAATAAATAAATAAAAATTCTGTGGACAAACCAGGTAATACCTGTAATCTCAGCTGTTCAAGAAATTGAAGCAGGAAGACCATGAGTTTGAGACCAGGCTGTGGCAACCTTCTCTCAAACTAAAATTGCATGGCCAAGGATTTAGATCAGTGTTTCCAGCACCTGCCTCAAAGCGCAAGGTCCCTAGTTCGATCCCTGGTACTACCTACCACGGTGCCGGGTGTGGTAGCTCACGCCTGTAATCCCAGCACTCAAGAGGCAGAGGCAGGAGGATTGTTGCGAGTTTGAGGCCATCCTGGGCTGCATAGTGAGTTCAGTGCCAGCCTGAATGAACTACAAAGGGAGACTCTGTATCAAAAAGACTAAAAAAAATTTAAAATAAATAAAATTGCAAAAAGGCTGGAGTTTTAGTTCAGTGGTAGAACTTGTGCTTAATACGCTACAGGCCTGAGTTCAATCCTTAGTATTTCTAAAAAATTATTGTGAACAATAAATCATCTTTAAAAATGTGTGTAGAGTACATGTGGATGAGACCACTAACAAGGTCTAAAGGATCCTTACTGAGAATGAAAACTCAAGAAGGAACACCCCCAATGGTAGTTGTTTATATTAAAGATGGGGTTTCATACATCTTGAGATTTCTTTTTTTTTTCTGCCTGCCTGGATTTTAGCAGAGGTTTTGGCCTGGGCTTGGAATAAGTGTAAGTGAGTGGTATTAATCCATGACCTGATTGTACCTTTTTCACTATAGATGCAAAGATTCTTGATTAATTAAGCAACATGGTAAGTTGTCTGAATCCTGAAAATTTTTCAGTTAAAGGGAATAATGTATAATAGTATCAGTGGATTCTTGAGACTAAAACTTGTGTATTATTCATGTAAACCATTGGGAAGAAGACTTATTTGTTGAAGAAATGAGATACCTGAGTGTGTGTCCATCCTGAGGGAATCATGCCTATAGAATTAGTTCTTATAAATAAATTGGCAAAGATTGGCAGAAGTCAACACAAATCTAAATACAGTATTAGTATGACTTTCTAAAGGTATAAACCATATAATTGATATTCCATGTATTGATTTTCAGTATGTTTGTTTGCAGTAACAGATTAATGATAACACAAACTGATTAATACTCCTCTAGACATTTTATGTTACTGAGTTTATGAGCTAAGTGCCTATCAGGCCATTCAGCTATTGGAATGGCTCTAGTCCTCCTGTAAGAGAAAGAACTTTTCTGTTTTATACATGTCTATTTTTACTTCTTAGGTATACATAGTTTTCTGTTTGCTTATGTTTGTTTAGTAGTGCGGAGGATTCAACCCACGGTCTCTCACATGATTGGCAAAGGCTCTGCTGCTGGGCCACACCCCCAGCCTATTTTTAATTTTTTTGAGGCAGGACCTTTCCTGTAGTCTAGGCTATCCTGAGTCACCTAAATATAGCCCAAGGTGACCTTGAATTCATGATCCTTCTGCTTCAGCTTTACAGGCGTGTAATGAATGATTACTGTTACCAAATGAATATATATATCCCTCACCTCACAATTATCTTTTTAAAAATTATTTTTGATTATTTTTTTTTTTTTTTGCAGTACCGGGGATTGAACTCAGGCCCTTGTAATTCCCGCGTAGTTGCCTTACCATTTGACCTAAATCCCCAGGCCCAAATGATGACCTTTTTTGTAACAACAGTGGAAGAGTTTGGATGTAACTGAGTATCAGTTAACCTCATAAATAAATGTTTTTATTGACCATTTAACTTAAAAGGACATATCCTTCACATTTTGCAGAACCTCAGTAGTATAAATATATAATATTAAATTTGGGTTTTAATGTACATGAATTGTTGTATAAAACCTGAATCTTGAAAGACCTGTATGCCCTTTTTTTATTTAAAAAATTCGGCTTCCTTTCTGTGACTTTCCATAGATGCATTTGCTAGATAAAGAAACAAAGTATACTTTATAAATCAGTGTTATTTTTAAACAGGGAACTATGACTAATACTTTAAGATCATTAAAAGAGGGATTGACCTCCATTGAATCAGGGAATTAATGTTGTTTATTCAGTGAGTATCTGTACTCTAGATCTTCTGTAGGGAGAAAAGGGAAACTAATGAGAAAAACTTGGAATATTTCTGCAAGCAATGAGGAAAGAGAATGTAAAGATACATTCGAAGTTAGGATGATGTTTTTAGTTAGCACGTAGAATTTCCATGCTGCTGTCAACTTCTAAAATTCATTAAAAATTTATAAATACTATAACTTTGTGACAAGGTTTCACTAGAATACCCAGGTGAGTCTCAATTTCAGGCTTAAATGATCCTTCTGGCTCAGTCCCTCATGAAGTTGGGACAATAGAAGCACACCGCTGTGCCCAGAATACTATATTTGAAATGTGACTTTAGTGTTGATGTGTTTTTTTTGTTTGGTTGGTTTTTTTTTTTAGGATTTTTGAGACAGGGTTTCGCTTTGTAGTTCAGGCTGGCCCTGAGCTCAGCCTCCAACTCACATCACAGCAATCCTCCTGCCTCTGCCTCCCGAGTGCTGGGATTACAGGCGTGAGCCACCACGCCCGGCACTGTGGTATGTGGTAGATTGCTGATGGGTGTGAGTCTCCAGGCCTGGCATTTTTGTTTGTGTTTACCGGGGAATCAAATCCTGGACTTTGTGCTTGCAAGGCAGGTGCCAGAACCACTGAGCTAATATATTTCAATCAGCATAATAGTAGTGGAGTAGAAACTAGAAGGACTATATTGCTTGCAAAATTCCTGGCATTTTTGACATCATTGTATTGGTTTTCTAGGACTGCTATGAAAAGTACCACAAAACAAAGCAAAAATACCACAAAGTGGGTGACTTAAGACAATTTCTTCTTTCTCAGTTTTAGAGGCTAAAAGTTCAACCTCAAATTGTCAGCAGCATCAGGCTTTCTGAAGCAAGGGAGAGCATGTTCCATAGTTTTTCCCTTCACTTCTGTTGTTACTATTGACCTTGGTGTCCTTTTTTGTAAGTATATCACACTAATCTCTTTTTCTGTCTTCATGTG
>PVIR01028854.1:0-21586 GCA_004026965.1 Petromus typicus | reverse complement strand
TCTAATGGATACCACACAAAAAGAAGCCCGAGCAATTGTACTGTACCCGCTAAAGAGAAAGTTAAAGATACCTCTCCAAAACATCGCAAAACATCAGAATAAGATTTACTCTTACTGCTGGTACCACTCAAGCGGTACAGCGCCTACCTTGGAAGCACAAGTGCCGGAGTTCCATCTTCAGTACTGAAAGAAAAAAAAAATTACTCTTATTAAGGTTACCTTCTGGTGAGAACTCAAAGCTCTGTTGTTCTACATTTCTTCATTCAAACAGACTATCAACGTGCTTGTGATTTAATCTTGAATATGAAATTAGAGCTGATTATTTGTGAAAAGGTTCCAGCCTGGCAGCAGTCAGATACCTAAACACAAGCAATTCAAATACACACACACACACACACACACATACAGAAGAAGAGGGTGAATGCAGGCGACCCCGAGTCTCAGCCCCGCACTGAGAGCTGCCTGCTCCTCACTCACCCAGCAGACCTTGCTCTGGAACCCAGGGCCACAGCCCTGTTCCTCCCTGCTCTGGCTGTGAATGAGCATGAATAACAGAGAGACAGGGAGCCAGCTTAAGCGGCAGCCTGGAGCTCAGGCCCCTGGTAGGCAGAGGAACCCGAGCCAGGCCCTCACCTCACTTTTATCCAACCAGACATGGGCACAAGCAATCAAAGTAACGCCACATTCATCTGGTTTCCAATACCCATTTCTGGTAAACAACTTCACCTCAGCTGTTTTAACTTTTCCTTAATACGCAGTCACACTGGAGTGCACCATTTCTCCTTCGTGTTCACAGAGGATGCCAATTAGGCCTTAATTCCCCTGATTCTTAATAGAAGTGGGGAGAGAGAAGGAGAGAGAGAAAGAGAGGAGAGAGAGAGAGAAATTAATTCTATAGCCACATCCATCTAGTAGAGGGGAAAAAAAGATGGCTGAGAAAATTTGCCAACAAAGTAGTAGTAACACCTCATAGAACATGTAGTCTTTATCTTTTCTTTGAATATAAGAAAAATTATATACTGTTTCCCAGAGCTTCTAAGTCCTGGGTAGACACCAGGATGAGGCACAGCTGGATCCTGGCACCAACATTGTTATCAGGACTCAAGTCCGTCCACCTTTCGGCCCTGCTTCCTTTGCACAGGCTCCATTCTCTCACTGATTCCTTAATCATGGTAAAGCCTGTTTGTTCAAAGTGTTTTTAATCCTCCAAAATTAAACACCTCAGCAAAGAGAATGTTTCCTTCTTGTTTAACGTGATCAGTAAAGTTGCTAAGGCTGAGTTATCACTGGCCCAATCTGTGAATTATATAAACCATCCTGAATAGATCGGTATGGCCCAGGAGGTAGACTTTGCTGATGGACCAGGTCTGAATTATACACCCACCCTTAAAGCCCAGGGCTGGGTAAGTCTGTCCAACCCCTGTGACTGAAAAAAAGAAAGGAATGGTTCCAAGAGCTATCAGGGAGTTTGGGCCAGAAAATCATCCAATTGACTGGCCACTGAAGAGCTATTGATGTCCAAGGCAAGTTTTCCTCATTATTACATTTCTTATATCATAATCACAACGATAAAAATGTTTTGAGGGCCGGGGATTTAGCTCGCAAGTGCAAGGACCCGGGTTCGATCCCCGGTAACCACATACCATACTGGGCATGGAGACTCATGCCCAGCAGCAACCAGTACCACATACCACAGTGCCGGGCATGGTGGCTCACCCCTTAGATCCCAGCACGTGGGAGGCAGAGGCAGGAGGATTGCTGTGATGTGAGTTTGAAGCTGAGCTCAGGGCCAGCCTAAACCACAAAGCAAGACCCTGTCTCAAAAAAACCTAAAAAAAAAAAAAAAAAAATGTTTTGAAAGCTGAGTGCTTATACTTCTACAAAGCAAATTGATCCCCTATCCTCCACTGGACAGATCACCAAGTTCTTCACGAAGTGTGCATTTGTAATCATTCCTTAGAATGAATGCAATATATTATTCCACTTTTAAAGCAGATCAAGCACAGGATAGAAAGAATCTGACTTCTTCCTGCTCATTCATTTGCATGATTAAAGAAGTAAACATTCAAAAACCTTAAAAAAGATTTTAAAAATGCTAGCTAATGAGGCCATTTGTGGAAATTCATTAGTATAAACACTTCCCATTGATTAGCACAGTGTTACAAAAAACAGGTCCAACAGGTTGCCATAGTTTTGAAACATAAAAAAGTGATGGCTGGGCAGAGGAGTTAGCTCAGTGGTTCCAGCACCTGTCTTGAAAGTGCAAGGACTCAGGTTGGATCCCTGGTAACCACATACCATAGTGGGCGTGGAGATTCACGCCCAGCAGCATCAGTACCACCTACCACAGTGCCGGGCGTGGTGGCTCACGCCTGTCATCCCAGCACTCGGGAGGCAGAGGCAGGAGGATTGCTGCGATATGAGTTCAAGGCTGAGCTCATGGCCAGCCTGAACCACAAAGCGAGAGCCTGCCTCAAAAAACCTAAAAAAAAGAGTGATGGCTATGTGGTATAAAAGGAATTCAGATTTTTCCAAAAGTAAGGTCTTGGTAGAGTAAAAGTCCAGGTAGCCTCTACAAAATTTCATGCCACCATGCACAAACTGGCATGTGTTAGAAGGTCACTCATAGCAGTGTCATAGCGAGAACATGGATACAGACGTCTACCTAAAGTAGCTCAGACCGAATACGTACAGTCTACAGATTATAGATATCGAGCTGTGCATGATGGGAGGTGTAGCAAAATGTGTCAACAGGGTGAATCCCAGACACATAATACCAAGTGGAAAAAGTCAGTGACAAATTCCCTAAGTAAATGCACATACTTTATGAGGCAAAAAACAATCCATTTCATAATCCTTTTTAAAGGTGCGTATTGCGCACTGTGAAGATAATTTTTAAAAATACCCTGAGAATGATGATGAATGAAATTGTTTAATGATTACTCCTTGTAAAGGAATGCAAGGGGACATGACCAGCAAGGAACATAATCATTTTTTAAAATTTGTATTAAATGTTTTATTTAAAGGCTGTTAACATGAAAAAGAAGATACACAACTACAGATTACATTATGACCAAGGCAGTATTCTACATGACAAAAATAAACAAAAAACAAATATAACAGCACTGAACATAATACTTGAAATTTACTCCAGGATGCAGAATGCATAAAATGTTTGGACCACAAAATTATGGAGAGTAATTTCCTAGAGCACCAAATTGTCAATCATTCTGACCGCGAACTGCCAAATTCCCTGGTGACTATTCTGAGAGAACTTTCATATGACATGAAAAGAACTAGCAGGACACTTAAAGATTCCAAAAATGAGACACAATTAATAACATACTTGTAATGCAATTCTGCATGAAATACACGAAGGCAATGTTACTGCTGAAAAATTTTTAAAAACAAAAGACCACCCTGAATATTGGGTGACTTTTCTCATCAAGAAAAGTGCTCACCACGTGGATATCATTGGCAGAAAACTGAAAAGATTTTCTTGGGGAGAACAAGGAAGACATCTAATGAAGTCATTGATTTAAAATGTGTTTAAGATGTTTATTAAGTTATAAATTGCTGTTGATAGAATCTTAAATTATTATACCATGAACACACTTTCTACTATTTAACTGGAAAACAAAATAACTTGAAGAAAGTGTTTCTCAAAATGAGGTCCAAAAGCCCAGAAGAATTCTAATGTGGGCTCAGTAATAAATACGGTAAACAGCTACCCAATGAGATTATGTTCTATTATGAAATGCCCTATGGGAAAGATAGATGCTTAAGAGCAAAATCATAAACATTTTTCTGACGTGTTACAATTCCCCATAAGTTTAGACTATGAACACTGCTTTTTATGTTAAAATTCCCAGGGTTAAGACAAATATATGTACCTCAGAAATGAACATGTGAATATATATAACAAACAATTTATTTGGATGTTTTCATTACTTTTCCCCTAAGTTATTTGAAGAAAAGACAGTATATCACTAAACCTTTGGAAAAGTTATATTTCTAGTGAAATAGGGCATCTGAGAAAGATTAAAAGTTTATTAAAAGTTCACAAATTTTACATAGTCCTAAATTTAAAACACTTCCTAAAATAAACTGATTATACCATTGTAACATATTTATATTTACTTATTTAATCCTTTGCATAGAAATGGTGCAGAGGGCGAGGCTCTATTCAGCAACTCTTTAAATAATAGCTAAACATGAATTTTAATTAAAACAGATTAAATAACTCTGCCCTTGAAATGAAGATAACTACGTATGTCATGTTATCTTGCTAAACAGAAAAAAATTATCTAAACAGATAGAACTATAATAAATGTGTTTTCCACAGATTTATTCAAAATTGTTAATTTTTAAAATTTCCCTGAAGACTATATAAACTGAGCCCTGGAAGTACAGGTAATGTGGTTGGAGAGAAACTAGAATAGGTAAGGCATTCTATTTAAAAGACAAATTATTTTCTTGTATCATAAGTAAAATGCAAAAAAATTTTAGATACTGTCTCCTCTCAACAAATACATTGTGTTTACAATTTTTGATAACCAGAACTTGCCTCATTGTTATTTAAATCAAATGATAAAAAGCAACTATCAATAAGAATATTAAGAATCAAGCACTAAATCTGAATAGAACTTCAAAAAAGAATTAAAACTACCTTGTACACAAGTATGAAATGGTTTACTCTATTCAGGCTAACAAAAAAAATTTTTTTTTTTTGACAGAGGGTCTCACACCCAGCATTGTTGTATGTGGTTACCAGAGATCAAACCAGGCCCTTGCACTTACAAGGCAGGTGCCGGAACCACTGAGCTAAATCCCTGGCCTCAAGGCTAATAAATTTTTTGAAGTATTAAATGGCAACATAAGTAGAATGTATACTTGAAAATTATAAGACTTTTTTTTTCACACATGGGGATTGTTGTACTCAAAGCCTGCTAGTTCATATCCCCCAATGTTCCTCACGATGTCATGATCATCTGGCGTGAGCTGCACAGGTTCAGTAGTAAACTGAAGATCAAAGTTGTCCAGACCGAATTCCCCGGACATTCTCGGTGTAAAGGGAGGCACCACCTGCTTTTGCTCCATCCTGTCCCAGTCAACATATCGAAAGAATCGATGCTCCTGAACATCGGCAAATCCCCTTTGAGGATCACAACCCAGTCGATCCTTTGGGTCCTTGTTCAGAAAACGCTTCAGGACACTCACAGCTTCTACGGACAGACAGCAAGGTATGTGAATTTTTCTGTTTAAAATTATTTGCAAGAGATAATCAATTGAGCTTTCATAAGGCTTAACAGAGCTCTCAACAAGATGAAACGGAGACTCCCCAACCAGCATCTCGTACATCACCACTCCAAGAGCCCACCAGTCCACACCGAAGCCATAATCGTCTCCTCTTATGATTTCCGGAGCCAGGTAATTCGGAGTGCCGCACAGAGTGCCGGTCGTAGCTCCCGGCTGTAAGCCTTCCTTGCACACGCAAAAGTCCGTGAGTTTAATGTGTCCTTCCGAGTCCAGTAACAAGTTGTCTAATTTCAAGTTTCTGTACAGTATCCCCCGCTGATGAAGGTAGTTGAGCGCTAAACTGATTTCTGCAGAGTAAAACGTGGCGTGTCCTTCAGGAAGTCTTCTTTGCTGCTGCATGTGAGACATCAGATCTCCGCCCCTGACATAGTCCAGGACAAAGAACAGTCTGCGTTCCGTCTCGAAGCAGGAGTGCAGGCCGACGAGGAAAGGGTGGTTCGATGCCTGCTCCAGGACGTGCCTCTCGGTCCGCACCCGAACCATGTTGACGCGCTCTTTCTTCACAGTTTTCATTGCATAAATGTGAGCTGTGTTTTTCTGTTGGACCAACAGTACTTTTCCATAACTCCCTCTCCCTATCACACGGAGCAAATCAAAGTCCTGAAGACCTAAGCTGGGGGAGGCTTTGTCACCTTCCCCGGTGTTCCCTGCCTCATTCTCTCCATCACCTTGTTCTAAACCCTCTTGACCAGAAGAGTTATGTGGGAAGGCTATTGGTGCAGGATCTGTAGCCATGGTTGATGGATCCACAGGCGTCACAGGCTCCGGTGGCAGAGAATGCTGCCCGCATCCAATGATGACAATTGTGTGGCACCTCTTATGAACTGAGAGTCCACAGTCCACACACTTGTACACCTGCCGTCCAAGTCCCCCCACACGGTCCGTGCAGACAGCACAGCGAGTCCGCCTGCTGAAGCACTGGGCTTGGAAAGTGTGGCCATTCACACAGTGCAGCTTTCTCCGGAGCCCTGCGCCTCTGCGGAGGACGGCTCGATCTCCCGCGGGACAGGGCACTTGAGAATGTTCTGGAGCACAAGGCGGCGCAGGAGTTAAGAGCTCAAGATTCTTCAGTAGCTCAGAAAGCCTAAGGGCTCCTTCCAACTCCATCTGAGGTGACACAGAATTTGGGGCTCCTTCCTCATCTACCCACTCTGTGGTGAAAAGCAATTTATTGTCCAAACACCACACACCGCCATCTTTATCCCGAAAGCCCTCACAGGAGCTAGAATTCTCAACAGACATTATCGTGAGGTCTCTTCCCAGCATCAGGGTCGATCGGGTAGAGGTGTGGGTCGTGGAGGGGCCCGAGCAGAAAGGGCCGTAGAAGGGCTGGCTGCCTAGGAAACTGACAGGAAGAAGCATATTCAATCCCTAAGAAGCTCAAAAAATATATCAAAGCATGGAAAACAATATTGTACATTACAAGTACCTGAAAGAAGGTATGTTTGGTATCTTATAAGTGATAACTTGATTTGTGAACTTGATTTCTTTTACAGTTTTGGAAAAGGTAACCACTCTTGTGTTTATGTGGGAAAGAAGCATTGTGTCTGTCACTCGATGCGAAGTTTGCCAACACAAACAGTATTTTGCCAAGTCCTTCTGTTTTTGAACCAAATTGTTTGCGAACAGAAGCATTCATGAACTGGGGTGCCAATATCTTCAGAAAAAGTGAACTTGAATCCAAAACTCATCAAAAAGGTCTAAGATCACTGCATATTGAGAGAACAATCACTCAGGAAGAAGTGACAGTTATTAAAATATGTGCACCAAAAATGAAGTACCCAACCTCATAAAATAAATAGTAAAGATCAAATAAATATAAACTTAGTTATAGTGTGGAAAACTAAAAACCTCACTATCACAGAAATCCAAGAGACAAAAATTTCAAAGAAATGTTAGGGTTGAACAATACCCCAAGAAGTGGCTGAAACAGATGTGAAAATCATTCTCCCAAGCAACAAGAAAATACACATTTTTTTCAGAGGTGTACGGAACTTTTACACAATCGGCAACATCCTGATCAGTAAGTCAGCCAAAAGTAAATGTAACAGAATTGAAATTGCACCATGTATATTATCAGAACATAGCACAATGAAGTTAGAAATAAATGACAAAAGAACAGAAATTATGAAAATTCATAGAAAGTAAACAGCAATAGGGTATAGAAAAAAATCAATGAAAAAACAGGATGTTTTAGGAACTAAACAAGAATGCCAGTACAGCATATCAGAATTTATTAGACACAATGAAATTATTCCTAAGAGGGAAAGTTTATACTTGTAAATTTTCACATCACAATAATAGAGTGAGCCAAATAAATAACCTAATAATACACCTCAAGGTCTCCATAAAAAAGAAAAGTCCAAACCCAAAACTAGTAAAAAGAAGGAGATTACACAGATCAGAGGAGAAATCAAATTGACACCAAAAAATAAAAATAAAAAGAATTATCGAGTTTAAGATCTGATTCTTTGAAAAAATAAAATAGACATACCCTTAACTATTCTGACAGAAGTGAAAACCAACTCAATGGAATTAGAGATGAAGAAATATAGTATCAAAATAGGCACAGCCAAAATAAGAATGATAATTAACAGCTACATTGCAGATTTATATACCAAAGTATAGGAGAATTCAGAAGTGTTTAGATTTCTAGATACACATGTATCACCAAAATTGAACCAAGAAGATTTAAAATCTCTGAATAACCCAGTAATAGGCAATGAAGTCAAAGCTATAATAACCTTTCAACCAAGAAAAGTTGAGGTCGATGTGGGTTCACTACTGAATTCTACAAATACTTCAGAGAAACTCTAACACCAGTACTCCTCCAACCCTAAAGGAAGTTGAAAGGGAAGCAGTACTCCCAAAGTCATTCCTGGAAGCTTCCATTATCATGATTTCAAAACCAGACAAGGAAGAGGGCCATAGGCCAGTCTCTAATGAACACAAATACATAATGAGCATAGATCTAATGAACATTGATACATAATGAACCCAGATGTAATGAACATAGATACTGGCCAGTGCAATGCAGTAATGCATCAAAAATATCATGAATCATGAGTGAAAAGTCTATCCTAGGGTTGCAAGGATGGTTCAACCTTCAACAAATTAATAAAAGCAAAGCATCATATAAACAGAAGCAAGTTCAAAAATCACAAGAGCAAGAGATACAGAAAAAGACTCCTTCCTTTTATGATGAAGGCACTGAAGAAAACAGGTATAGAAGGACCTAGTCTCAATCTAATAAAAGCCATTTATGACAAGCCTTCTGCCAACATTATATTAAATAAGGAAATACTGATCATTTTCCCTGTAAAAAGAGGGAACAAGAAGAGAATGTCCTCTTTCACCACTTTTGTTCAATATAGTGGAATACTTGAAACATTAGGAAAAGTAATTAGGCAAGAAAGATAAAGATGTCTCTCTCTATATAAAAAATTATCATTTTCTGACTATGTAATTTTCTATAGTAAAGAACTCCAAAAATCCACAAAAAGACTCATTGAATAACCAAATTCAGTTATGTACCAGGATACAAATCAATACACAAAAATCAATAGTGTTCTTGTACACTAACAATGAACACATTGAGAAATTAGGATAAAGTACTATTCAAAGTACCACTAAGAAAAATGAAATGCTTAATGAGTTAAGCTAACTAAGAATGTGAAATGACAGTTCTCTGAAAAAGGAAATTGAATAAAAATGATACAAATGGAAGTTTATCCCTTGTTACTGGAAAGGCAAGAACAATGTAATCTATTGGCCACAATTCTGCAACTTATATATGGATTTAATGAAACACCAATCAAAGTTCTAAGAGTATTATTCACTGAACTAGAGAAATATTTCCTAAAATTCATAAGGATCCAGAAGAGACCAAGACAGAAAAAGCACTCCTGAATAAAGACAAAAAAGCAAGGTCAGAAGTATTTTTATATTTCAAAGCTGCTGTGATTAAAAACTGAATGACAGTGGCACAGAAACAGACACACAGATTTATGGAACAGAACCGAGGCTATGGAAACAACGCAAGTACAACTATTTGATCTTTGACAATGGGGCCAAGCACACTCACTGGAGGAAAGATACCAAGTGCTGGGAAAACTATCCACCTGCAGAAGACTGGATCTAGACATGTATCTTCCAGCATGTACGTACTAACATCAAAATGAGTAAAACATGATGTTAGATGAGAAACATTTAGCTTGTGGAAGACACAATAATCAAAATTCTTGAAGTCATAAGCATAGAAAAGGACTTCTGGAACAGAACCTCTGCTGCACAAGAAATACTTTCAAGAATCAACAAATAGGACAATACCAAATTAATAGTGCCTGCACGGCAAAAGAAACAACCAACAGCTGAAAAGACAACCTACAGAATGGGGAAAAAAATTGCCAGTGATTCTTCAGACAGAGGATTCACTTGTAGAATACATAAACTAACCCTAACTCAAACTATTAGACTCTCAAAGTAAAAGATCCAACCAAAAAAGGGGCATGCAAAATGAATACATAATTTGCATAAAAAGAAATACAAATGGCCAGGAAATACATAAAGAAAAGAGCGACATTTCTGGCCACTAGTGAAATGCAAACTAAAGCAACACTGTGACTCCATCCTACCCCAAAAGACAACTCATCCCATCATCAAAAAGTCAAATAGTAGCATGTTGAGGAGGCTGCAGGGGGAAAAAAATCCCCTAAATACTCTTGGTGGCAGTGCAGCAAACTAGTACAACTCTTATGAAAATCAGTATGTCAGTATAGAGACTCCCCTAAAAAGTAAAGCTAGAAAATCCATTTACCCATTTATTGCCCCTCTAGGTAACTCCCTGAAAGAGATAAAGACATCACATTACAGTGATCCATGCGTACCCATGTTTACAGCACCACAGTTCATAAGAGGCAAATCTCGGAAGCATAGGTCTACGGACAGATAAACAGACGAAGGTGACATTTATCTACAATAGAGCACTACTCTGCCACAAAGAAGGAAAAACTTGAATCATCTGTAGAAAAATGGACGCACTTTTCGATCATAACTTACATATAGTTTTTCTTATATGAGAAACTGAAATTACAAATAAAGAGCAAAATACAAGATAGGTAAGAGGAAGCAAGAAGTTAGATCTTCCTCAGATGATAAGGGGATCAAGGAGTGTGAGGAATGGGGAGAAACATAAAAAAAAAAATCAAGATATGTTATATACATTTTCCATCTCCATACAAAAAAGGTGAATGCCATATACTGCAAACATGTACTATTAGAGGGCCGGGGAGTTAGCTCAGTGGTTTCGGCACCTGTCTTGCAAGCGCAAGGGCCCGGGTTCGATTCCCCGGTAACCACATACCATACTGGGCATGGAGACTCACGCCCAGCAGCAACCAGTACCACATACCACAGTGCCGGGCGTGGTGGCTCACGCCTGTAATCCCAGCACTTGGGAGGCAGAGGCAGGAGGATTGCTGTGATGGGAGTTTGAGGCTGAGCTCAGGGCCAGCCTGAACCACAAAGTGAAACCCTGTCTCAAAAAAAAAAAAAAAACCTAAAAAAACAAAACAAACAAACAAAAAAAACCATGTACTATTAGAAATAAAAAATACAAAGAGAAAATGTTGAAGCTTTCTTTGGTGGGGCTTCCAGGTTCTCATAAGATGACTGGAATAAATTGAAAAAAAAAAAAAGACAACATTGTAAATAATAGTCCCATGAGGAGAAATTCAACCTGTCATTCTCTTAGGTGGGCTGTAGGATATAGTGCCTGGGAAGATAATAGTTTTTTAAAACATTATGAAACACCTAATAAAACCAACCGCTGCAAAAAAATAGAGGTGCTGAATATGCTATAGCTATTTATTCTTATGGTTATGAAGAAAGTTTAATAATTTGCATACAATTCTGCTAAGTATTTTTGAAGAAATACCATGAAGAAAGACAGGGAAGGAGTGAGAGCCAGGAAGGAGTCAACGAAGCAAAGGAGAGAAAGAGACAGACAGAGAGACAGGCAGACAGAGACATCTAAACGAAAATGCTTTTACACATTTTAATAGGTTGTAGGCTTAAGAAATTGTAAATTTCTTCCTTCTTCCTTCTGTGTTCTGAGTATTTGCATTTACTATGTAATGCTTCTATTTTGAAAGGAATACTTTAACAGGTCTCTCACTGCTTGATCTGATACCATGACTCATCTAGGACATTTTGGTGTCACTGTGGGGATTTGTAAACACAGCTAAGATGACTGTCCTGCATTTATCACATTAAGTGAGCGATGGACTTTTTCATCTCCTCTCTTCAGAGGTGATAGCTGCTTCATGTCCTCCTTTGAGATGGAGAATTGACTATTGTTATTTTAAAACTCACTCGCATTGGTGTTAATATGGGCTTCCCTGGCTTCCCTGTAACTTGTGGAGACACAGGCCTGCACACGGCACTTCTCCCAGTGCTCAGAGAGGATGAGGCTGTTGCCAGTGGGGTCTATAGACTGTAACAGCATCAACTCGCAGTGACCTGCCACCGTTAGGACCCCAGCCAGCGCTGGTGAACCGATGGCCCGTGTACCACAGCGGGCACACAGGCTTTGTGTTGGATCTCAGTCAATTTGCCCTAATACTGGGCAATGGAAAACAGTTGTATTTTCTAAACTAAAACCTTGCTATTCAGGTCTAGTCGCAGTGTTGGCCCTTTGTGGTTAGTAAGTGGCTTCGGGTCTGCAGTTTGGGCATTTGTCTCTCACGGTTTGCCATCCCCAAGCTAGACATTCCAAAGATGTGCGCCAGGTTGCCACGTCTGTGTCAGATTCAAGCTATTCTCTTTCACGATTATGACTCATTTCTCTTTGATGAATTCACTGGCCCTTCTAGTCCTCCAACTCTAACCTCGGAGCCCAAGAGCATTAGAGGCAGCTGAAAAGGGTACGAGTGCGGGGAGGTGTTTAAGAGGAAAAGTACTGTCTTTTTAAACAACTGATTCCCTCAAAGAGCTGACGCCTTCAACATTATACAGATCCTTTACTTTGACTGAATGCTGCAGAAAAATCTGTTAAGTGATTGTTTTTGGAGCTTTGGCACAAGTGGCTGAAACAGGCTGATAGACCCCGGTAAGTAAAATAGGCATCCACTACCAGATGTGGTTAAATGAACCAGAGAAAGAAAAGAATTAAAGTATCCTACAATGTGATCCCAAGGATGAAAATGTACAGCAACACACCAATAATAGGAGCATGGAGATAGAGGTATTAACTAGCTTTCTGTTCTTGTTACCATTTTAGGATGAGATTGTCCCGCACTTGGGAGGTAAATCTCACTGCCATTATATATTCCCTAAAACTCATGTGATTTCCGTGAGTGTTTTGCTTCTCCAAATCAGCCTCACATATCCCATTTCTTTTGTTCATTTTCCTTTTCGTATTCTCGCCAAGAAAAATCATTTTTCTCAGCAAATTGAAAATCAGGCATGTGACATTTGTTATCAGAAATGAAAATACACTTGCCTTGCTTTTGGTAATTCATTTCTAGCTTTATGTAGCCACATTTAGTTTTATTTCTTATTTTCAAATAACTTGAACCTTTAAAGTACCCTAATATCTTTCATGGGCAATACAGTTATCAAAGAAACTTGAAATCTTCAAACAAAGCTTGCCAAAAAATGAAAGAGGCAGATTGTTATCCAACTAATGTCACAGTAACTAGAAGCCATGCATTCTAAAGTAATATCCCTGGTCAATCAACAGCCCTCTATTTCCACCAATACTTGATACAGTATGAAACCATTGCAGCAAAGGCATGGGGCCATCTTTCAGCATTCCCAACCGTGATGGATCTGACTCAGTGAGAGGCAATCTTTGTGTCAAGTGTGAACAACAGAGAGTGGAGAATTCTGGAAAGACTGCACTACTTTATTCTTGGTGGTTGAATTTATGTGCACCATCACAAGGAAGTAATTTGTCCCCCCACCAAAAGTAGCAGATTTATTACACACCTAAGCATTACTTGTAAAAAGGTCAAATTAGCTATCTTCCTTGAAGATAATAATTGAACTCAATAGATAATGAAAAGTTGATAAACTTACATTGTACTGTGTATAGATGTGTTTTTAAACATCTATACACATCTCTTAAATACATGAATGGTTGATACAGAGTCACTGGCAAATACAATGTTTGAAATAAAATTAAGGGAATTAGCTTGATAATTACCTATATAGAAAGTGAAATAGATAGCTCTTTTACTTATCCATATCATTTTGGCATTTCAAGTAGAGATTTTGATATCTTAGCTATCAAAATTTACCAAATGAATTATCTTACAAAGATTAATATTCATTGCATATTAGTGACAAGACATTTTTTAAAAATATATGAATAAATAAATGAAACAGCAATTTAGTCATTTTGAGTTTTCAAACAATTTTACACTGATACTTTAAATGTTAATGCTAAATAATAAGATATTGAAAATTTGAGATTTCAATCTAATTTTTAAAAATTTCCTATCACCACCAAATCATCCTAAGATGTACCTCAAGTATTTCTAAAAGAATAGGTCATTTATAAAAACATACATTACTCATTACTAGCAGGCACCGATCTATTCCTTTCTTTGCAGGCCCTCATGCATTCATTCCCTCATCCACTCAATATTCATCATCCCTGGTAGTAGCTAGTACTGTGATATTAACAAAAATAGATATAAAGCACAGTTCCCTCATTCTAGATACTGATACTACAAGTGATAAGCTGCATAACATAGTAGTAAATTAGTACACTGAGTAATTTTTACTATGTTGCCTGTTAGCTGTGAACAGTAGAGATTACTTATTGCCGCCCCCAAATCCATTTTAGACTTTTCTCTCTAAGCTGAGGCTTTCCTCCCTAGGCACACGGGGTCCATCCCCATGAGACCATGACCCAGAAGAGCTGCCACAGCGGGGAGGTGTTAAAGCTCAGAATCTGATACCAATGCAGAAAATATCAGGATCAAAAAGCTTATTCTAAGTTCCACCAGTCTTTCGCTTTTAAAACAAAGCATTCCTTGACCTATCTTGCCTTCAGGTAAGCCATCAGGCCCTGACCTCAGTGGAGACTTGTCCTATTTGGGGGGCCAAGAAGAATGTAAATGACAAGGAGCTAACACCCCGAGCTTGTTTCAATGACCATTATTAGAAAAAGAAAAGACAATCACTGGCAAGAATTTGAAAAAAAGAAGCACCTTTAAGCTATTCCTAAAAATGCAACTTAGTAAAGCCATTACGGAAAACAGTATAGAAGTTTTTAGACAAGTGAAAAATAGAACTTATGATTCTGAATTCCTACTTCTGGATATATATGCAAAAGTAATGAAGGCAGTGTTTTTAAGAGATAACTACACTATTATTCATTACAGTAATATTCACAGTAAATAAGCTATGGAATCATTTTTGTGTTCATTGAGATTAATAAAGAAAACAATGTATAACATATTAAATATTTTATTACAAACAAAAGGGATAAATCTTCATTTGTAGTAATATGGATGAAACTGGAGGACCATACCCTAACTTAAACAGGCATGGACAAAAAACACCATACAATTGGACATGAAACTACAGATAATATTGTATTTTCCATAAGACATGCCAAGATAATTAACATTTCACACCAAAAACTTTGAGTTATTAACTTTTAAACCAATGTCAAAACATGTAAATATTCAGTTATAAATAGAGTGGACTTAAGGATGCTCAAAGATGCATGCCTTTTTTTTAAGTTCCAAAGCTGTTTTCAGCCATGTTGTTTTGTGCTTCCATTCCCTGACTCTATGTCTTTGCAATCATTCTAAGTATTTTCCACTCAGTAAGACATGACTACATTTCAAGATGCTCATCCCACAGGAAACTCCTAGGCTTATCATTCCCAGACGTAGAATTATGAAATGCTTTATGGTGAGAGGGGGAACAAAGGCATTGCAGTTGAGACAGAGGATTCAGACTCCAAGAATGTCCCTTCTCCCTGCTCTGTTATCAGTTACTTAGGATTTTTCAGAGGACTTGAACTCCAAGACTCCTCTCTCTATTGTTATTGATAACATAGGCCTTTGCAGTAGACTAGTACAGCATGTGCCTTCATGGGTCAGTCCTGAGGAGAGAGATGTCCCCAGTAATGCTCATGCCCTAGGAGTGTAGAGGAGTACAAGGGTCTTCCATTGGGTAACTTTCAAAGAACATTCCACTAGGAAGTCAAGTAGATAAAAAATTTGCATTTGTTTCTAGCTACTTTGCATAATAATCTTAAAATGTTATTTGCTTTTAAGGAGATTAAATGTTTTTAAAATGGAACTACATGGGTCCGGGGGATTTGGCTCAGTGGTTCCATTGCCTGTCTTGCAAACGCAAGGACCAGGGTTCCATCCCTGGTTAACCACATGCATTACTGGGCGTGGAGACTCACACCCAGCAGCAATCAACACCATATACCACAGTGCAGGGCGTGGTGGCTCATGCCTGTAATCCCAGCACTCAGGAGGCCGAGGCAGGAGGATTGTTGTGATGTGAGTTGGAGGCTGAGCTCAGGGCTAGCCTGAACTACAAACTGGGACCCTGTCTCAAAAAAAAAAAAAAAAAAAAAAAAAAAAAAGGAACTACTGTGTTAATGAAGTGGATTACTGTCTATGTTTCATAGTAAGTTGTATAAATGTAGAGTTGTTACCCGTTCTGGCTGTACAGCTGTTCGTATCAGGGACATATATACAAATATTTACTTATTTATATATTGTAATTTATAATTCACACCTAAATAATTTTCCAAGTGGACAGACATTTCCATTTAACTTGTCTTCTAACACAGTAACACCACAGCATTTGTAAATAAAAGAGCTGTTACTTTACTGTGAGTTACAGTGTTTTATTCCATGTTTTCATTTGAGAATCCCACTAACTTTTCAGCACATAGTTCTGGAAATCTATGGCTTTCAGATCAAATTAGTAAAGGAGTTTTACAAAGTCCTTGTTATCAACAGAAAAGCGGGGCTGACAGTCTGGGAATGACAACAGCTGGAGTATCTGAAAGCTTTCAGTTCTAGACACACAGCCTGGGAGGGAGACTTCTCATTAAATGCTATGAATATATTTATTAATATGAGTAATTGAAAGCTAAGACCACAAAAATTGGTGGCTTCTAAAGACTTAAGGACCTACTGCTATTTAAATAACTTTATATTTAATTCCCTACCATGGTGTAAACTCAGATGGCCATTTTCTAAAATTATAGTTAGTTAAACAACTCAACAGACTCAATAAAATAGAGGGCTGGAGTAAGTTTGGGGGCCAGGAAGTGGGGAGAGTGTAGTTTGTTCAGGTCAGTTTAAAGTTGGAATGTTCTGTGAGGACTGACAGATAATGTACAAAGAGAAAGATACAAAGATTTTGTTTCAGTGAAATGCAAAATATCACCAGGACACTATAGAAACTTCTGAAATTTGAAGTAAAAGACAAAGTGCAGAGACTTAGGTATATAAACAAACGTGTAATCTTCCAATAAGAAGCAGTTATCCTCAGACAGGAATGTTTAATGTCAATGCATATGTGTGTAAATTGTTTGCATGCACAGGAGATGGCGTGTCCAGTCCTTTAGCATCACAGTCTTTGTCAGGTTACGTTGAGAACCAAGATACTGTGTGTGTGAAGGCAAAGGTGACGTGCATTTCAACCCCTGCAATCCATAGAAATAGTGCTAAGTCACTGGCCCTCATTTGGGTAAAAACAGTATTTTCATGTGCAAAATAATATAAGGATTTCAGTGCAGTGCATTTAAAATTATTTTCTATTTATTTGCATTAAATATTAATGTTATATCTTTTCATTACTTAGTGGATATTCTTGAGAATAAAAAATAATATGGAAAATTCATTTCAACCATCTATAAGGGGACAAATTAAATATTTAATAAATACAGATTTAAATAGCAGTAGGTATTTAGATAATAAAATTGCTTCACCAAAAAAGTTTCACTTGAAATTTTTAAAAGCTGTTTCATATTTCTCATAAAAAATCAGTTTCCAAGACAAACTAAACTGTATGTAAGTGACTATAGGTCCAGTGATTGTAGTCAAGCAGGTAAATTATTTAATGTTAAACTATCTTATAATATTTTGCAGAAGAAATTTAAAAGGATATTTTCCCATTTTTAACTACATTGTCATTATTTAAACTTACTTGCACAATCTTCAACCATGACTTACTTCATAGAAGTTGGTCTCACTTCAAATATTACTTCTGGGTTGTGTAGAAGAAGATATGTAGATTGAAAATGTGACCACACTTGCAGGGTAGAAGGGAAAATCTTAAAACACAAACCAACGGGCCACCATGTCATTGCCCCTTAAAGAAAGACCCAGGGCAGTATTACAGGCAGAAAGAGGGAGAGTGTAAGTAGAGAACGACGAAGGGATGCGCTAGTGATAGAGACAGCAAATAACTGCAGAATTTCTATGCTTATGTCAATTTCCATGGAGATGCTAATTGGATAGCACAGCTTAGCTGTATCAATTTCTCTCATTTTATTCTGCTGTCACATGAACTTTTCATCCCTCGCTACAACTTACTTCATCTGTTATTTCTATTCTTTTTTGTGTCTGCAAATGATTCATATATCATGAGGCTTTTGATATGATTTTCACATGCCAGCAAAGCTCTGATTCTACGGCCTTTTGAATCTCCCAAAGAGCTCAGTGTAGATTCTCATAGTGAGTTCCATGAAGTAATGGAAAATGCAATACATTAACTCTCAGCAGTCTCTCCCACTCCTATGAGGTGTGTGTGTGGGGCCACCTACCCTTTGATTTTCTGTTCCTGTTTCATGTAAAAGAGGAATCACAATGTCTCATCTCAAGGTTATGAATTTTGAAATGAGATAAAATTAGGAAAGGGTTCTATATGCTTCAAGAGCTTTTTCACAAGGAAGTTGTCAATAGTATATTACTGAAATAAAAATAGACTAAGAACTCTTAATTTTCCAGTGTGAAATCCAAATGCTTTGACATCATATGTAAATGTTTCTGTCTGTTTTTATACTGTTTTGATTGTCTGAATGTGTCCCTTTAAAATGTGATTTGATAAATATGGCTTGAAACTCCTGAAGTAGCATCAGAAGGACATCTGAGAAAATGAAACAGGTATGATAAAAATATTCTATGCAAATATATAAAGTAGATTAGCCATCAACTATATACACATATGTGTATACATACACGATATGAAAATGAGTCATTGTTTTTAGTCCAGAAAATAATTTTATGTGGAGAATCTCACACCATTAGCAAGTTATTTACTTAATTATTTGTATTTGCAGTATCTCCAGTACTCAAAAGTGGAACAAATTTTGGAGTTTTTAAAATTGGACTGAGCTCAGGTTGTACACCTTTTTTTTATTCAAAGTTTACTACAGTGAGTCATGCCGAATACAACATTATTATACCAAGCAGTGTGTCTCTAGCTCTTCTATACATACATTCTGTACCTATATCTTCACAAAATCACCAATGAAGTGGCCATAACTATTTTGTAGGTAAGTGCTTTCTGAGCGTAATCGATTGGTACAGTCAAAACAAATCTCAACATGGATGCTGTCATCTTCTTTCTTTGAAAATGAAGACCTCAGAATTGAGAAAGATTGGACCAGCTGAACAAGATTTTTTTGGGTGGTAAGTGTTAGAGATCAAATTGAAAGCCAGGTCTATCTGATTTACTGCATCAGAGATGTCACAGTTTTGGCAGAGAGAAGAATCCATGTATTTTGGAATGCATAAGCTGAGTTCAAGTGTCAGCCCAGGGACATTCAGTCATTTAAAGGAAAAATCATCTAATAGTATTGAAATAAGCCATTCTACATTTATATAGTGACAACTTTTTGCCTTTGCCTTGTGAAACTTATGTAAATGCAAAGAGAAAAACAAAGAAACTAGTAAAACTAAAAAAAGAAGAAGTAGAAGGTGAAGGGGGGAGAGAAACATACAAGTAAGAGGAGAAATAAGGGGAGCAAACTAATAACCCTTTCTGAAGATAAGTAAGAAATTCAGAATGACAACTGTGGGATATAAAATCCATATAAGATTAACTAGGAAACATTCTTATTAGAAAAGGTCAAGCATTTATCTTTGAAATTCTTTGTTTGTTTTTTTGTTTTTGTTTTTTTTGAGACCAGGTCTGGCTTTGTAGTTCAGGCTGGCCCTGAGCTCAGCCTCAAACTCACATCACAATCCTCCTGCCTCTGCCTCCTGAGTGCTGGGATTACAGGTGTGAGCCACCTCGCCCGGCACTGTGGTATGTGGTACTGGTTGTTGCTGGGTGTGGGTCTCCACGCACAGTATTGTATGTGGTTACTAGGGATTGAACCTGGGCAAGACAGGTGCCAGAACCACTGAGCTAAATCCCCTGCCTAATCTTTGTAATTCTTGAAAAGAATACCAAGATACTGAATCAGAATAATTGAGTATTTAAAAATTTACATGTAGATATTAAACTCTGTCCACAAAATGGGTGGTGTTAGTGAAAAAAGCAAATCACATCCATACAAAATACCTCTAAAAAGGAAACAAAATATTTCAGATAGTGAAAATCATCCTCTCAAAATCAACCAAAAAGTGTAATGAAGTGGTACCTTCACTGTTGGGGGGAGGGAGTATTGTAACAAATTGCTGTAAATACAGTGGTTTAAAACAAGATAATAAATTTGAATCGCACTCAAATATATTAAACATTAAGTACATAAAATATTAAGTATATCATGCATATTCACAAAGATCACCTCTCCTATGTAAACACAAATATTCTTCCCGAGAGTTTAAGGGAGCTGCTTTTCTGTCCCATGTCAGCACAGAGAGGCCACATGCATTCTACAGCTTCGACCATGTCCTCTCCTCACTTTCCAGTTCTTTGCTGGTTTTACCACATCTTATGCTACCTTTTCTATGGTCAACCTTTCCTCTGCTTCTGTTTTATAAAATAACTCGGGGTTGCAATGTGGAGCCACCCAGGTTAATTCAGGATGATCTCATCTCAAAACTTTAGTTTAACCACAGTTGCGGAAGTCTTTTTAGCCAGGTAGGGTAATATTTCCAAGTCTGAGACATAGATGCGTTTGAGCGTTATGACCCGGTCTAGTATAATCACTCTCTAGCAAATATCCTACCGCATCCTGTGCAGTGAGTAAAATAACTGAATGTTCTCAAGTCTTAGTCATTAAAAGAACAAAACCAGAGAGAACTCAAATGTAACTCTTTGAATTTAAAAAAGACACAGAACAAGAAAAGTATTAAAACATACCTGGGATAAAGAGAAAGTTATCAGGTACCTAAGAGATCATAAATATAAAATACAATAGGGAAGTAGGGGACATTGTAAACAAGTGGCTGATATTTTAAAAAGGCTATATCCTGAAAAAGAAAAAACTTTCAGACAGAACCAGTATGTTAAACTATGAGCCAAGGAAATTTTGTAGATATTAACAGAAGAACTGAAAAGATGTTCAAGTTATTGAAAAAAATTATTACCAATAATCAAATTCAAGATATACCTTACTAAAGTAATTAGAATTGAAAGGTAAAGAAAAATGTTCCCTGTGTCTTCAGGGAAAAAATAAAATAATTTATAATGAGAAGTAATTATACTTGTATCATGCATGCCCTTCAGAAGCAACACAGACACAAATAATAACAAAAGTAGAGAATTTTCTTTAAAAATAAAATAGAAATATGAGTAAAAGTTTTGTATTGTATATCAAAGCTACTAGAAGAAAATTTTAAGCATACTGCAACACAGAAAACACTGTACACCTGTGACTCCTTTGAACATTGTACCAGGGGTTCAGTTCTGTTTAACCAAGAGATGATTGGAAAACTTTCACAATGATTTTAGTCAGTTTTTCATTACTGTGACAAAATCCTTTTGGTAAATCAGTTAAACAGGAAAGATTTATTTCGGCTCACATTTCTAGATGTTTCAGGTCATGACTGGCTGGCCTGTCACTGTGGGGTTGGAGAAGAGAACTGCTCACTTCATTGTAACTGAGAATAAATAAAACTGGTGCCATGTTCCCAGCATCCCCTCCAAGACCATCTTGATCAACCAACTTCCTACCAACTTCTTACTAGGTGCCACCTCTTATGGCTTACTGCCAGGCAATAGTGTCACAGCCTGGTGACCAAAGCACACTTGTTAAAACCACAGCTCAGCTCAGTCATATTTTGTGTGCTTAATTATAGACTTGAGTCTAAATCAAAAGATA
>PVIR01028853.1:0-21604 GCA_004026965.1 Petromus typicus | reverse complement strand
GTAACCACATAACAATACTGGGCATGGAGACTCACCCCAGCAGCAACCAGTACCACATACCACAGTGCCGGGGGTGGTCGCTCATGCCTGTAATCCCAACACTCGGGAGGCAGAGGCAGGAGGATTGCTGTGATGTGAGTTTGAGGTTGAGCTCAGGGCCAGCCTGAACCACAAAGCGAGAACCTGTCTCAAAAAAAAAAAAAAAAAAAAAAAAGACTTATGAATAAAATCTCAGTCACATGTGAACTAGCAGAAAGAATCAACAACTGGGGTCTCATCTTATTAAAAAGCTTCTGCACAGCTTCTGCTCTGTTGGTATAAAACAGGAAAAAGACTACCTATAGTGTAAGAAAAAAAATTTTAACAGCTGTTTCTCAGATAGAAGGCTACTATCTAGAGTATATAAAGAGCTTAAAAAATTAGCCCCACAAATTTAAAGACCCAATTTAAAAATGGGCGTCTAAAAGGAATAGACACTTTTCGGAGGAAGAAGTAAGAGCAGCTAAGAAACATGATGAAATGCTCAACATCACTGGTCATCCAAGAGATGCAAATGAAAACAACACTGAGATTTCATCTTACTCAAGAAAGAATGGCTGCTATCAAGAAATCAACCAATAACAAATACTGGCAGAGTTGTGGTAAGAAATGGTCCTTTCTCCACTGTTGCGGAGACTGTAGACTAGTGCAGCCACTGTGGAGATCAGTGTGGAGATTCCTCAAAAACTAGGATTAGAGGTCTGATACCTGCTATTCCCCTGCTAGGTATATACATGAATTCATATCACAGTGATATATGTACAACCATGTTTATAGCAGCTCAAGTTGTCATAGCTAAATCTTGGAAATAGCCCAAGTGCCCATCAATGAGAGATTTTAAAAAATAAAATGGAGTATTACTCAGCAACGAGGAATGTTAAATTTGAGTCATTCATACTCAAATGGATGTACCTCGAGGACATACTCAAAAGTGACATAAATAGGACACATGTAAATACTATCATTTCTCTAGTATTAGAAACTTAAGGTATAAAAGAGTTCCAAAATATATGATAGATAATGTGAAATAAGAAGAAAATGTTAAAAAGGAAATGGGAAAAGTGAGTAGGGGTAAGTAAAGAAGGGAAAGAAAACATTTGATGGTTAAAAAAAGGAAACAAAAGTTATATATCTGGGGAGGTTGTATGTAAGGCAGGGGAGTGGGAAAAAATGAGAATCAAAATATGTCATGTACTAGTACAAACTCTCAATGTTGAATGTGATTGTAATGTATATATAAAATGTACCAATAATATAAATTTTATAAAAGGATGTTCCCAGTTCAGCTTTAGGTTCCAGGTGGGGGTAAGAGATACCTGGAGTAGAGTTGCACACTGGTCCAGGCTGCATCTGTTGACACCCTGCTTACTCAGTTGCTTGTGTGGTGGGCTCAGCTATGATCACCAGAGCTCCACAGCTGAGCCCAGCTGCCACTGATCAAAAGAAAAGCTGATTTCTTTTCAATGATAAGGAGCAATTACAGAATTTTTTAGGGCAATAGCTACTGGATACAAAGTATGTTTCAGTGTTGTAACTCCCTAGCTATGTGACCCTGGGAGAAATGCTTATTCATCTGTATTTCACTAGTCACCTCTATAGAACAGAATTAGTAACATTACATCTGTCCGGCAATTGTGAGAGTAGTAAGTAAAATACAAAAATTCCTTGTTTATAAACACTAATATATTTGGGTCATTGTGAGTAGTACTGTTACTGTTTCACATGCCCACCAGGCCATGGTTGCTAGGCAGGTGGAACTAGGGAGTGGCTTTGCTGGGCTTCAAGTGGTGGACAGAGAGGCGGAGGGGCTAACATAGCAGCTTCCATCATATCTTAACAACACAGTTAGATGTGGGTACAGTGTGTGCCCTGGAGGCTGATCCACATGAACATGTGAAGAGGTTGTGCAGCAAAAGAAGAACGCATTGTGTGCATTTTAGTTATTTCCCAAACCACAGTTTTATTGGTAAACTTGGAATCACAACAAATGCTTTCAGATATTTAGCATTAGAACAAGAAGCGCAGAAACACCCTGCCTTATTTACTAAGCATTTAATGTTAGGAAAGCTTTACTTAAATTCTTTGGCTATTGAAGCATAAAAACAATACTTGATAATGTGTGTTAAACGTGAGTGTGCATGGGAAGCAAGTGGTACAGCGCATGGCACACAGGTTGTACTCAGGGAGAGGTGGCGAATGTTTTCACTCCAGCCCCCCCACCACCTGTGAAGGCCTCTTTCTCATTAGCTGTCTTCACAGCAGGGCACCTTCCTGACCTGGCCACTTGCATTTCCAGGGTTCTCTCCATTGACTGCAGCCTAAAGCAAATCCTGTTAAAAACATGTTTGTGAAATCTAATCATGAACAAGGTAAGGTGGTATGTGTCCACGTCTCCAGTTTTTCAAAGAGGATAGACTTGGGAGAAACCCTGTGATATTTGACTGGGAAATCCTTTTTAGTGCAGATTCTGAATTGTAAAGCTCTTATTAAACCTGCAAATGAGACACAGTGGTAAGTGGTTGATAATAACTGTCTCTACCCTTCTCTGTCTCTCCGTGGCTGACACTCCTGACTAACTAGGAAAATGACTCAGTACAATGGGCTGTCATGAGTGTGTGCCTTAACTAGGAAGATTTTTGCAAATAGACCTGTGTATGGCATCGCTCATTGTTCCTGTGACAATAGGAAAGAGAGTGACACACATAGTTTTTAAAAACACGAAAGAAGAGCAACAAATAATTTTCCTTTGGCAACATGCAGAGGGAGAGAACCTGATCAGGTTTAAGTCCACAAAGCTCAGTTAGATGGAATGGATTTTCCTGCTTTCATTCCCAGTCTGGACACATGTAGACACAACCTCCATCTTGCCCAGCAGAAGATGAAGATGTGACTTAATGAGGTGCCATTTCTAAGCACGAAAAGAAATTGCCCTTTGTCACATGTCCTTTGTGGGTGTGAGGAATCTGGGGAGAAGGAAGGAAGTTTGCAGTTCTTGAATGAAAAGATTTACCCTGGAAAACAGATGAACAAAGAAAATGTGTCACTTTGCCACACGGAGTTAAATAAATTGTCATTCACAATAGTAGACTCATCTCTGGGTAAATTAAAGAGCTTTCCCTGGTCGGTGTATGTTGGAATGTGTGGAGTGTTGAAGTGGAGATAGGGGAGGTCTTGCATGAAGTACAATGGGCAGAATGTTATATTACTGTGCTGAATGACAGAGAAATGGAGTTCTGTGCACAATGGGTGTCCTGGTGCTTAGTGACGAGTTCATCAGAGGTGACCAGAAGACATCAGCAGGATCGAGCATTTCGAGTGTGTCTTTAGAAATACCACTGCACTTACTGCCATGAAGGATTGTTAGTTCTCAGCCCAGAACGAGGCTTCGAAGAACAATGGGTGTGCTGTGATGAGACAGCGCTAGAGATACAGGCACACACTGCCTTCTGCCAGTGGCTTTTCAGGAAAGACATGACCAATGGCTGTTTTTGAAAGATCTTGATTTTGAGTAAATTTACTTTCTCATCCTGAGTGTCACACTATCAAAAAGACAAATTAATTTAACACAAGTGACTTACTGGTCCCTTATGAATTACTTTCCAATTGTTTTTAATAGCATCTCTTTATCTCTAGCACAAGGCAACACAGTTGACCTTTAACAGCCTCTTTTATAAATGGACCCAATTGCAGTTCAGCTGCTCTACTTTCTGATCTGTATCTCCTGGCACCTTGAATCCAAACTCATTGGATGCGGGTCCAGCTGTCTCTCTAATGGTATCTATCCATTAATTAAACACACTGTGCTTAACAGCTTGCACACCAGCAGCTGTAAAGGATGAGAAGGCAGTTTGCTTTTAATCTACAAATATTTATTTTCTTTCGGAGGGATTGGCTGGGAAAAGATTAAGCATACAGGAGGATAACCAGCTTACGGAGAACGTGTATGTTGTTGGTAGAGTTTCCCGCTGAGTCACATCAGGTGCAGTTAGTAAGCAGGAAGGGTGGCTCCTAATCCCTGCAATCATAAATTACAAAAGGCTGGTTAAAGCAAGTCTCTTTCTCCCATCTGGGCTGGTGAGAGAGAGTGTCTTTGTTCTCTGAGTGTTTTAATGAATGCATGTGAATGAGTTTATAGGGAAGAATGAATATAGTGTAGAGAGACAAGGACTCTGATATTTATGGGGCCCTCTGCATAGGAGCCAGGTCTCGGTATCTATTCTCCTGCCACAGTGCATTCTGGGGCTTTCCTTGATCCATTTATAACTTTCCTGGTTTCTCTGACTCATCCATCATGGAACTATATAGCACCTGCCCTGAAATAGTGAAAATAAAAGTTGGGCATTTTAAAAATACACAAGCAGTACATTAGAATATTAGAAGATGCAAACTATTAAAACTAAGGTAGTACGATGGTTACACTGTAAATACCTAGAGTCTGAAAACTTGATTCTTTAGTGCTTTAGATCCTTGTTATATGCTTGGTATATATATATTTATATATATATGGACATATATATATATAAATATGTATATATTTTTCATTGTATTGAATACTGAAATATACTCACTTTTTTTGTTTTAGACAGGATCTTCCTTTTGCAGTTCAGGCTGGCTCTGAGCTCAGCCCTGAACTCACAGCAATCCTCCTGCCTCTGCCTCCCAAGTGCTGGGATTATAGATGTGAGACACTATGCCTGCCACTGTGGTATGTGGTTCTGATTGCTGATGGGTGTGAGTCTCCATGCCTGACACTATTGTATGTAATTACCAGGGACTGAACCCTGGCCCTTGCACTTGTATGACAGGTGCTGGAACCACTGAACTAAATCTCTGGCCCTGAAACATATTCACTTTTGACTCAGAAACATCCCCTGTTGCATTTCAGTGTTATGTGTCCTATGTCTCTCTCAGCCTTGCCCTATGTCTCTCAGTATTTGAGCACTGATGGCTGGAGAGATTGGTCCAGGTGTCTGGGTCATGGTCCATGGATTAGCTTCAGTTCCCCTGAGATAAAGATTTTAGTGTAAGTAGTTTTAGAAAAGTGATCCCACAAAGTGTAACTAAGGAAGTTATTGGAGGCTGATCAGACCTCCAGTCACTTGACCAAGGGTATGGTGGATGGATCAAAAAAGATAACACAAGACCTCAATACATAAATGGGGCACCCAGGATAGTCAGAGCCCTTATCTGGCTGAAACCTCATCTCCTGGAGCTTCCACTTTGTATTGATCACGAAGCTTCTAGAAGGGGCGAGGGGTGGTGCAGGGAGCAGTGAGGTGGAGAGCACTGACCCGAGCAGGGTCCTAGCAACAGGAACAAGACATTCTAGTAGGAACAGGTCATTGATTCATCTGTTTCTTCACACAGACTAATCTTACTTCTATGGGAGTTTTCTGTATGAGTCATGCTGCCTTTAGCCGCACTATTGTCTGGCCATCCAAGACATCATATTGCCACGGATCATTGAGACCTCTGCTGTGACCAGTGGTGTGGGGAGTTGTTCCTTTCCTACACACCAAATGGCTCTTCAGGAAAGCCATTGTGAGCTAATAGGTAGACTCAGACTTTTAAAATGAAAAGCCAATTTGGTCTGCATCAGAGAGTAGCAAGACAAAGAGGAAGGAAGCAATCCTGAGTTGTGAATTGTAACTGAAGTTGTCACTGATAATAGAAGGTTCAGTTCTTCTGGGAATTCTCTGCTGAGAAGCAACTAGAGTGCTTCTGGATTTGGACATTTCCAGAGAGTCGGGGATTTGAAGCACATAACTACCAACCTCCTCTGGGAAAAAGGGGATTAACTCCCCTCTGTTGTGGCTTGATGTGAAGGCCGAGACCTTGCCCAGCATCATGGAAAAGTCTTAGGCAGGAATGCAGACTCACTGGTATCTCTCTTCTCCAGCTGCCATCAGAAATAGGCAAGGGGAACTTTACTGAATGCTGTAGATTTGTTTTCAATTTTTCCTTAATTTATCCCAATTTAAAGTTGTGTAAGGCTTTTTGCTAAATTAACCAATTTGAGGGAGATGGTTTTATTATTGTTACTGACATATACTTGCAAAGATGTGTTATCACTTTTTATTTTCAGAAGATTGTGCTGTCAAATTCTTACTGAGTACTAGATACTAGGGTAAACACTGAAGAAATAATCCTGACCTTCAGGTTAGTGGGTTTTGTGCTGGTACTATGGTAGAAGTATTGTGCAGTGTGGCACTGGCTCAAGGAGGAAGCAATTGTTTCTTTGCAGGCAGTAGGGAAGAGGGGGAGAGAGAAAGTCTGTGCTAAGACAGTGATGCCCGACTTGGTGTTCTCAAAGATGAGTGGAGGAATACATTCTAGACCAGTGATATTAGAAATAAAGATTACAGGAAAAGAAAAACTTAAGGGGAACTGCAAGTCATTCAATAGAAGTGTAGAGTGAGTGTGAAGAGGTAGAGCTGGAATTGGAAAGGGGTAAAAGATCCTGGAAATGTATCTGACAAGCTACTGTCTCCTCTGCTGAGTTTGAATGGAACATTCTGTTTGGAACACAGTGTGTTCCATTGGGCCTACATTATGAATTTCTGAATATACAAAACTGTGATGAAAAGCAACAACAATATTATCCAGAAGGCAATTCCAAAGGGTGGTCATAATTGAGTAGTAAAGACTGTACCTGCACAAACCTACCTTTTATCCAAGTTTTAAAGGGTGGCTACCATGTAACTTCTTTTTTGTAGTCATGGAATTGCATTAGACATTAAATATGTGGAATAGGCACAGTTTAGGAGAGAGATTGATGAGTGGGGTGAGGCCTACGCCCCTGGTTATGACAGCTGATAGACTTGAGAGGACATAGACTTCTGGGAAGTGGGGGAGGGGCCAAGCCAGAGCTGCTGCTTCTGTTGCCCGGTTTTAGAGAGTTACTCAGGTCCATAGAGAAAGACTCAAGGCTGAGTGATGGAGCTGCTCCCATGTGGGAATGAAAGGCTGAGGCTGTGGGCCAGTTTCTTCAGTGTTAGGGAGCACAGGAATCTTCCTCTTTCTCAAGTGTTGCCAGACTGCTCTAGCTCTCAGAAGGCTGAGAAGATCAGGACACTGCCCCCTGGACATGCCTGGTAGCATAGCATCTTTGGGTGTCTTTGTAGGAGGAGCTTCAAAGGAAGAAGGCAGAGCTTCCCCTAAAGAAATGGCAAGTGCTGCAAATGACTCTGCAGTGAGGTGACAGGCCAGTATGTGCATACAAAAGGGATCTTCTGGATCTCTCCAGACAACTGGATCAGAGCTCACAGGAAACTGAATACACAGGTGAAATCAATGTAAATTTTGTGAATCTTTAGGTTACAAGTAATGATAGATCCAGGAATACTGCTGGCTGAATCTTGTGGTTTGTGGCACTTACTTATTACCTGAAAACTTCTCTTATATGTTCACCACTGTTATGTTGGTCTCCAACTGGTGGTAATATTTTCCCAAAACAAGGAGTATTGCTGTGGATTGCACTGTAGAAGTTACAAGCTCCCTTGAGCATGATATGTAATCCTACAGAGAGCCAGCCCTATGGCGCCTCTGCACCCTTTGTGGGCTGGCTTATCTCTGCAGGTATTGATCAGAACTAGGAGAAAAGACTGTATATTCACATTTTCTGCCATACTGAGGAGATTTATCAGAGTACAAGTAATGGAAAGTGGCAGAGAGAGGGAAATATGGCCAAGAATCTGCTACCTTCACTAAGACAGTGATGCTTACAGGAGTCTGACAAAAAGGAGAAACATCAGAGCTCTGTCACTCTCCAGAGTGTGGCCAGCAGCACCTCCAGGTGATGTATGTTATATCCACTGAATGTGAGCCTTCTAACCTGGACTGTGTCGGCTCTTGTGAGCAAACAGACTTACTGTGTTACCACTGGTGCATTTCTTAGCAGGAAGCTTTCAGGCAGATAGGCTAACATTTCCCATCTGTGTGAAGCCAAGAAACCTACTTCCAGCACCTGAGCAAGCAGAGGTCACAGACCAGCCAAACAGAGCTCACACATACTCTTACACTGATAGTGCTCCAATCATTCTATGTCTTTAAATGTGCTTGAACTTTGTTGTTGCCAAAATAACAGAATAAAAACATGAATTGGACTCATCTTTAATATATGAAAAATAAGCACCATCTTTGGTTTTTTCCTTTTTATTTCTCTTTTAAAATAAACTATTATTGCTAATTTTTAGTTATTTTGAGCTAGTAATAAAATACATCAAGTTTTTTTTTTCTCAGTAGTAAAACATTCCTTGGGGGAAGGAGCTTGTTAAAGTAAATGAGAGCAATGTTTATGTACCTTTTTGTTGGCAAATTTATTTGGTGCATTGTTTGGGGGGCAGTTTGGAAATATGCAATAGAGTTAAAAATATGATTCTGTCTGTTTCATCAGTAGGGAATTTCTCTACTGATACATTTATATTACCTGAAATGTAGATACAAGAATGATCACATAAGTACCATTTAGAAGTGAAAAATTGAAAATGATGTCAGTGTTGATCAATAAGAATTATTAGACAAATTGTAGTGTGACCTCATGTTGCAATATTAGCACTAAAACAAGTTGTGTGTGTGAATTAAAAAAGCAAGCTGTAGAAAGCTTATTTTATATGATTCCCTTTTAAAAATACATACAGGTCTGTGTGATGTGTAAATATTTGCCTATTTATTTACACTTCAGTACAAGAAAAAAGCTCAGAGCAGTTGGTCTGTGAAACATGTCAGTGATAGATAATTGTAGACACTGTTGTCCAAGGAGAAAATTTTTATTTCCAGTGCTTTTACTTTTATGAATTTTAAACACAGCGGAAAATAAAAAGCAAAAAAGGGTGCAGTTAATTTTTAGCATATTCTCAGTTGTCTTGATATAGATGGGTGGGGAATACTGTGTTGCTCAGTGACTATTTCACATATGTCCCTAGAAGATGTCCTTGCCCTTACTGAGTAGGGAGCAACTTTCTCTCCATCTTTACTTTCAGTATGAATTTTAGAAACTGAAAAACTATGCCAAAGACAGTAAAATAAGTGTTAAAAAGTGTGAAATTATGAGAAAGCCCCTGGCAATGGTAGGAAACAATCCTCGAGGGCAGCCATCAAGCCAGAGGAGCATAGAAGTGACTGTCACCTGCCTTTCCTGAATGAAGCCCCTGACAAAACTATTTTGAATGAACTCATGGTCATTTCAACCACATTAAGCCTCTGAGAGGTAGGAGCTGGAGTCTTCATGTTCTGTGTGAAGCTATTGATCATGTTCTTGTAGGTGAGGGGGAACCAGACCATGTTGGAAGACCAGTATCTCAAGTTCTTTGAAGAGTTTGCAGCAAGATACCATCACATCCTGTGGTGTAATATTATTTGTTAAAAACAGTCTATAAGCCTGCATATGAGCAGTTCCACCTTTCTTGGCTGACTGATCATTTTGTTAAGGTGTCCACATTTCTGCTTCACTGATATTCTGGAGGTTTTTCTGCGCAGCAAGTCCTGCCAGACACTGTCCATGTAAAGAAGAAAGTGCGTATTTTCTCCAAGTTTACGGATGTGTTGTAGTAGCAAATATAGGATCCACAGATTGCAATATAAAATACTAATTACAATGAAATTAATAGGTACAAGATATAGTCAGCAGAAAACACGCACACTTATATTTAGAATTGAAAAGCACATTACTACTCTAGTTATCAATTAGGCTGCTAAATTATGTTATTCTTAGGGGAAGCCAAGCACCTAAGAACTATGTGACTGATCATTTAGGAAATTTCATCTGTTTTCATTTTTGAAAGGTCTTATGCTTCTCCAATTAACATTTGTCATGAAAAAATGAGTCCTTTTAAACAATTGTTTAAATGAGTTAAGGGAGAAAAATTGCTTCCTGAATGTTGTACAAGAAACGATACATTTGGACCATTCAGAAAAAGTTTGAGAAATGTTGAAGCAGAAAGTAGCATCAATCTGTGAGTTTTGCCTCAACAGAGATTCCGATATCCCTCATCACCACTAGATCTTTTTTTCCCCCATCTTGTGTTTTTCACACTTGTGGGTTTCATTTATTTCAGTTGGTTCCAATTATGCCAGTATGAACAAATCACAGAACAGTAGACCTGCGCATGTTAATTATGTACTGAACGTAAATAGATATAGTGGATTAAAGCCAACCGAGTAAACATCTGTGTTTTTTTCAGTTACTTTTGCTGCACCGTCTGCTTTAACACACATCACCCAGATTTACTTGAACACAAACTAAAAGAACAAAAGAAATATGACAGGTAACTGTTGGCTATGTGCAATCAAAAAAGTGAAATTAAAAGTCAAGGCTGCAAATGTCCGTCCATTTTATGGGACATTTGAAGCCTTTCGCGGATGAACTCTGTAACCTCAGACAACTGTAGAATCAGCCTTACGCCACCTGCTGGATTGCTTTTGGCTTTGCACACACACTAGAATCAGACGTGGAAAAGACATTTCAACTGTAGTCTTTTTTGCTACCAGCCATGGTACAGTACCCTTCCTTCTTATAGCCTGTAACATTTTTCTGTGAATGCTTTTTATTTCCACTTTACCCTTCATGCCTAGACTAAATAAGAAAATTTCCATTTAGTTTTCAAATCTGATATGTTTAAAATCCAGTTTTTGAGAGCAAATGACATCTAGGTCATAATTAGATGATTTTGGTGAAGATAAAGACCTGAGCTGCCCCTTTGTGTTTTTGTTTGGATAGTTACACTGTAGGCAGAAAAATATAGTTATATAAGCTGAACTATTAATGACTTAATTTTACTTTTTTCTGTTACATTAAATATCTTGCAAATAAAGCAGCACATGGGAGATTTATTCTGATGGAATATCTGATACAAACAGAGTAAATACAAGAAATAAAGAGAAGTGTTGGTGATAAAAGACACTGATGAAGCAAAGAAGATTTAAAATAATGGGTTTATGGAAGATCAACACTTAAAATGTAGTTAATAGTTTTTAGGTTTTTTTCTCGAATAACTAGTCTGATTTTGAAATCAAATCGTTGCCTGAACACCGCATTGCATTCTTTCACCAGATGGGGTGAATTTCAAGACTGCTGTCTGTCTGTAATATGGGGAAGTGGGGGGAAATGTTCAAAGGACATTTTCTCATTATATTTTGACATCCTTAAGTATTCACACAGGGATGAAGTGTAGCCATGATTCTTTGTGTTTGTTTTTAAAACACAAGGTCGTATTATATTGCCCATGTTGGCCTCCAACTCCTGGGCCCAAGTGACACACTGCCTCAGGCTGACTTTAAAATTGTGGGGCTGCAGGTGCACCCCAGTCAGTCTGACCTGTGATCATTATTTCCATTGGAAGACTTTTCTATCATTTCTTTATACGTTTGCCATTTGGTGGGCATTGTGGTACTTGTGGTGGAGTATCATAGGTATTTCTAATTCACTCTTAGTATAAAAGAACAATAACACTTTCCATGCTCACATACCAGCCCCACGTTGACATGTTAGGAAAAGAAATGATTTGAGACACCATATCCTTGCCCTACAACCCTTAGTGTCTTGTGGAAAACACCAAGTCAGACAGAAAGTCAGCATTTCATCCTCTGATGTGGAGGATCACAGGTCAGCAGAAAGGCAGCGTGCAAGAGGTACAAAAGTCCAGAGGCTGAGGCCATGGAGACTGACAGCTTGCCAGAGTCTCGTTATGCAAGATCAGTTGTTTGCGAACAGATCTGTTACAGCTCGCGTCCCTTTGTGTCTGTCACCGGGGTTGGCCCCTCTAACAGATGCAGATGACAAGAGGAAGGCAGCTGTAACTGAACGAAGCTGTGCATCTCAGCAAAACTCTGTCACTGCCCATTTTCACTTAACCTCTGAACCAGACCCTCTTACAGGAGCTCTTCAAACATCTCCCTGTTTCTGAGCCTCTTTGACATAGAAAAGACACTTCCCTGTACTCAGAAATAAATTAGGAAATGTGTATTTGAGAAACCATAGGTGCAACTTCTTGAATGAGGACACTTTTAAGAGACATTTATTATTACAAGAACCCTGCACTTATTTAAAAGAGCGATAACAATGGTAAAACACAACTGAAATAGAGCAATAGGTGCATGCTATCAGTGTGAAGTCAGGGTCCCTTAGAGGATTTTTCATTTGTACCATTGAAAGATGGGAACAGATACTTGTTTCTTCCTTCTCTAGATGTGAACTTTATTATTTGTGGATCATGTGTTGGCAAGTGTTGCCCAGGGGTAAATGTTATAAATCCATGGAAACCTATTTTACTGAAGTTTTCCAGGTGACCACTACATTACTGTATTTATGGACATGGTCTCAGACCAAAAGCAGAAGCTACTGCACTGGTAAGCTGTGGTCAAGTGAGAAATTTGGCAAGTGATTTTTACTTCCCTTCTGCCTCCTTGTCAAGGTAGAAGCTTACAGTGGCTGGGACTCTGTGAGGAGAAAATAGACCATACATGGGAAAATTGTCATCACTGGGATGGTTCTGGGTACTTTAGGGCACTTTGTCTTTGTGAAGGCTTGGAAGGGAAAGTCAGAAGCAGTGCTGAGTCCCTAATGGCTCCAGTCCCTTCTGCCTGATTTGTGCTCCTGATGTTCAAGATCATTCTGCCTCCCGGGCTCTGCCTCATGAAGACAGATGGTGAACGATACCAGAGTGGTCAGTTTGTCCATCACCACTCTCATGGCGCTTCAGTGTGTTCCCTCCAGCCTCTAGCTCTATTTTTCTCATTGTGTTCCAGCTGCACAGAGCTTGAATTCAGGGAGCTCCTTCCTCTGCAGGGCTTTTGCTCTTCCACTGCCCTAAGTCTTCACACATTGGTGAGAACTCTTCCTAGGTTTACTTCTCTGATCATCTGTGACCACTTGAGAGACCTACCCTGAGTGATCTGTCACTCTCCTATCACAGTTCCCCCGCTTTTCATTTGGTTTTTAAAATGCTACATTACATGGTTATTTTGTTGTCTTTACCCTACTAACCCCCTTCTTCAGAATATAGACTGCATGAGGGTAGAAATTTTGTGTGGTTCATCACTGTATTCACTGCCAGCTCTAAAATTGTTCAGCACATGTAAAGGTCTCCATAAAATGACTACCTGACCCAGTAACTGAATATCCACAGAGGATTTAGAATTCCTTTGACCATTGTCATTCTTTCAGCAAATAAAATCTAGATTTTGAGTTAAAGAATCATTTTATGCTCCACTCATCGAACAACATGTTAATTTAAAAGTAATAGCATGATATTAACACAAAACAAAGTGCAAGGTATGCCTATGAATGCTTCATGGGAAAGCAGTATATCTCATTAAAGAATGGTCTTAAAAAGTGATTAGTAAATCCTATATGAATTTGGGGGTTGGAGGTGTTTTGCATGGTGACAGGGCATATCAGAAAGTAGAAATCTCATGAAAAAAACCCAAATTATATTTCAAGAAACTGGAAGTAGCTGTAGGTGACTGAAAATAAGTACACACGGGAGAGTAGCAAGGGATAAGGTTGGAAAGATAGAGTGAAGTAATGAACAGTTTTGCCTATTATGCAGAGTACTTGACTTTCAATTTAACTCTGAAGAAATAGGGAAATCAAAGGCTTTTAAATGGAGAATAATATAATTGTGTCTGTGCTTTAGAAAGATAGTACCAGCAGTGGGTGGTATATAGATTGGGCCAATTATTTTGGAATTAGTGAATGGAGTTAGGAAGCATCAGGGAAATACAGAAGAGCCTGGGGGTAGCAACAAAGAGAAAGAGAAAGGAGAACAGTTCCTAAAGCAGGATAAGTAGGACTCGGAGTAGTTTGTGTGCAAAAAAATGGCCAGAGACGCTCTTACTAGTTGTCTTTTCCTTTGAGTACAGTATGAATAGAGAGGCTCTAAGAGTGTTACTAGGACAGGAAATGCTGGAGTCAATAAAGAAAGAGAAGACAGTAGCATCCAGTCCTGGGGCATAAACAGTGAGTGTACAGTGGAGAAATGATAAATGTGCCAGGGTGGAAGCCACAGAACATGAGATCATTCAAGTCCCTGGTGTGTTTTTTTCTGGTAGATATCTATGAAAAAAGAGAACAGATCAAGGATTGAGTGAAGATGTCAGGAAGAAAGTGGTTGACCTGCACACAGAGACAAACTTGAAACAAACAACAAATGACAGGAAGTATCATCTCAAATCCACTGATAGCAACTATACACAGCTATCCCACCTTCCTCAGGACAGTTATTATTGGGCATATATCCTTGAAGGAAGCCAGAAATAGCCTTATGTTTCTTCCTAACTCACTTGAATGTAATACTAGGATTGACCACCCCTTCCAGGAAACTTAAAAACAGAGGACAGGGGTTATATGGTACTTGAAGTGCACCCTATGGAGGGAACTGTCCACCTCGAGTCCTCTGCTCCCTTCCCTACAGCCAGATCCTGACGCATGGGATGTGACCCTCTGCAAAACCCAAGGCTGGGCAGGGAGCTGGTCTAAGGGGAGCTCTTGGATGGAGGTGCAACCATGGAGGTGATGGTAGGTGCGCTTGCTCCAATCCTATTCATGAGTCAGAGGGAAGGCATGGAGGAGTGGAGCTGGGGTTCTGCATACACATGTGTAACGTGTCCATTGCCACAGTCTTAGTCTATGACTTGCTAGAAAATTCCCCTTCACAGTTCATGAATATCAGACATGTGAGTCAGCCCACCATTGAGTATTCACTTGTAAAAGCTACTTGTAGAAATTGGAGACTCATTTATCTTATTGAGCAATACCAAGCTGAATAAGACAAAGATATCTTGGGCTCATCATTTTTTATGGCTCAGTAGAGCTCATCATTCCAACAGTAATTCAGGCCCACTATATATTTTAAGCAAAAGCAAAACAATGTCCAGAACAAATTACATTTAATGTGACTTTTTGAAGGATTTTACATTTTTAATATTGGGATAATTGAGTCAATTCTTTAGAAAATGCATCCCGATAATTACGCTGACCCTAGCTTTTCCTTCTCTCCTCCTCACTAGATAATGTCTCAAATAAAATGTTGAGAATGCACCTGCACAATAATTACCTGCAACTTACATCATTGGAGACTGCCTCCTTTAACTTCAGTTTCCACAAATGAGTATTCTCAGAACACTTGTTTGTTCATATCGTTGAACATAACGAAATACACATTTGCCCCAATTAACTGTTAAGTGTGGGTCTTCTAAGACAATCTCATTCCTCTTCAGTTTCATAGAGTATGCTCAAGCTGATGCATATCAATCAAATCTTCATGAATGGTTTTTCTTTAATTTATTTTACTATTTATAATGAAAGTTTTATGATTTTTCCTCCCTACTACACTAATCAGTTACCCTGAACTACCCTTAATTCGGAGGGATTGAGAAGGATCTACCTATACATATATGGGCATGTCCGTAGTTCTCCATTTTTATATTTTAGGTAAATTTGGTTTTACATTATACAGAAAAGTTGTTCTGAAGACCTTGAAGCTCATGGATTTTTTGTTTTTCTTTGAAAACTTTTTATTAAGGCAGGGTTTGGATATAGTTTAGGCTGGCCTTGAACTCACAATCCTGCCTCTGCCTCCCAAGTGCTGGGATGACAGGAGTGCACACTGTCCCTGGATCAATCATGAGACTGACTATAGAATCATGGCATGGAAAAATAAAGTATGAAGTTAGGTCAATAAGTGCAGGAAGGGTGACAAATATGGTTGTCTAACTGGGTGCTGACTATTTTAGTACATTAAAACCATTTTATAAATGATAACATTACCAGAAATATTGAGTGATAAAGAACTTAGAACTAGCATAATGATGTGTGCCTATAATCCAAGCTATTTGGATGGCTGAGGCAGGAGGATCACAAGTTTGGGGACAACCAGGACAATTTAACAAGGTCTTGTCAAAAACTTAAATGACTGGGGCTGTAGAACTTACTTGATATCTTTGAGCCCCTGGGTTCCATTTCCAGTACAGTGAAACAAATAATCAGCTCTGAAGACCATAAGCAAGGGACAGAGTGGGGCAAGGAATACACGGGATCTCTGGAAGCTTACCACGCAGAAGGAGAGAAGGACTTTGACTTGTTAGACTCTAGTAATGATTTGGCAACGACTATCATTATCCTTGTATAAGAGATGAGAAAGAGCTATAAAATGGCAATAACAATTCTGCATAGAGGAGGAGATGCATTAGAGGAGCTAGCATTGGAACAAGACTTTGAAGGATTGGAAAGTAAGAATGAAGGCTAAAGGACCAGCAGAATTGTCATATTCAGATCAGTGATAATGAGGGGCTAAAGGAGACCACAGGGAAAGAGAAAAATATTAAAGCCTTTCATTGGTGAATAATCTATAGTTAGTTGGGGCTGCTGTGAGGAGTGTCTCCAATTAGACTTTTCATCTTATTGAATCAGAAGAAATCAAAAGCCACTTCTATGCACCAAGAGTGGCAGAGACAGGATCAAAGGCATAATTTTGATAATTCTATTTAACTTCATGTTTTATAGTTCTGTGTATCAATACATGAATAATTTACAATTCCCAAGGTTCTGTGGGAAGACACAGTTTCAGATAATTGCATGGCATTTATTATAAACATTCATTTCTTTCCAATTTTTAATTGATCATCTGATAATTGCTCTCTTCACACCAAGATCCTAGGTATAATTGTTGATGATTGGCCTTGTTCAGTGATACTCATTGTGAGGCAGCGAATTTGTCCATGGACGTTTCTGAAGAGTTTATTATTAAGTTTCTCCTATTGCTTTGGGAAGAACAGCATGAGGAGTAAGTATTTTGTCTGAAATTCAATCATCAATTTTGCTCCTCTTGCTGAGACTCTGTGACTCTTGGTTGGTAAATTTCCTCTATCTTTACTTTACATCTAATCATGGTCTGAGGAGACTTTGAAAGAATCAGGACCTGCAGGTCTAGAGGCAGCTACGTGCTTCTGATAGACTCTTTGTAAAATGGTAGCAGGATCATGTAGAGAAGTCGGGGGCTACTTCATATGTGTTTAGAAATATAGTGCTATTTCAGATCAAAAATGCTTTGTTTGTGGAAAATTTGGTTCACAAACAATTTGGTTCACCAACAAAAGAATTTGGCAAAATTTTGTTTTTGTTTGCAAACTCTGCATGGGGTGACAAACAGGACCAGGTCATCCTTCCCACATGGATGTGCATGTGGCCACCTTCTCCAGCATGTTGGTACAAATTCAGTTCGTGCAATGAGGCACAACTATACTTGTCAGTGAGAGTAGAAATGGAAACTAAAGCCATTCTTCATGAAACTCGTATGGTCCTTATGATAAAGTGTTAGGGAAAAGAACAAATTCAATACACTGTCTAAAGCCTGGCCTCAAAGTAGAGACTAACTCAAGACTAAGTCAACCATTTGCTGACGCCTCTGAAATCATTAAAGTGTTCCTCAGACCCTTTTACATACAGAGGAGAATTCTTAGAGAAATAAACATCTTGAATGTATGGAAGTTGGATACTTCCCAATTGTCTGTAATCGGGGGGGGCAGGGGTATCTTAAGAGTACAAGGTGGGCTAAAAATATACAGGTGTTTGAATAAAAAAATATTACAATGAAAGACACATTGCTTTTATTCCTCCCTCGAAATCTTCCTCATCTCTGAACATCCTAATGTTCTCACCACTGATACAAGTGGTGATTCTCACACTATTTTTAATTGCACTGCATGGCTGCCTTAATGTTCTAAATTATTCAAAACATTTACCTTTTATTGTCATTTTGACTTTGAGAAAAAGCTAGAATTTGCATGGTGCCAGGTCTGGTGGACAGAAAGTGTGAGGAGTCACCATGAGGTTGCTCTGAGCCTGCTTTCCCACTGGATGACACTTGGTAACAGCATTCACTGTATTTCCAGACCTGCTTCAGAAAGTTCTACAAGTGATGGGTGTGTTCAAAGCTAGGGGAAATTCATGGCAATGTGTCTTTCAACATAATGCTTTATTTAAAAAAAATTCAAACAGTCACCATAGATTTAATCACTCTTATAATTTTAGATGTGGCTTTCAGTACCATAATATTTAGAATTTGTGAAAATGCTCTATTGGAGAATGCACGGTCAGCCTGTGCTAAAACAAAACACCAACTTGTCTGAGATATTAACATATATTGGGACATTCAGCTTTCCACAGGCAGGAATCAAGTTAGGGAAACTGCTCAATATCCCCAAGGAGTGTGTCCTCTAGAGTCCTCTGTTGAAATGGCAAAGAGGATGAAGGAAGAGGAGGACTGGCTAAGAGGTGTCTAGATCAAGAAGAATCATTGCAGATCACAAGATTGTACACTTTAAATGTGACACTTTCTGTTCTGTGTCCCCAAAGCTTATCCCCACCGGCAGAAGCCTAGGGCTGTCCTTTCTCTGCTTCGTGCCTCCTGTGGTTCGTACAGGAGGGGTGGCATTGTGGAAATCAAGCAGTGGGAGAATCATATCCAGGATTAGAAGCAGAGTTTGATTAACAACTATTTCCTTCCTCAGAGCAGTAATATTTGGAAATATTTGACCCATGGGATTAAAAAATAACTATAATAGAGTCTTATTGGTATAAATGTACTTTTCTCTTCCCACTTGAAATCTCTCTCTCTCCTTTGTCTCTGTCTGTCTTTCTCTTTATGTGTCTCTATTTCTCTCTATCTTCATCTTATCTAATAATTTTTGCACTACTAGATATTGAATCCAGAGCCGATATACTGATTTATATCCCTATCCCTTTTCATTTTTATTTGAAGACATGCTCTCACTTAGGTAAGTCACTCAGGCTGAGCTCAAAATTTTGATTCTCCTGCTTCAACTTTCCAGAGAGCGTACCACCACTCCTGGCTTAATGGCAGAATTTATGTACTATTATCAACCTAATCCTATTCTACCTTCAAATGTCCATTTTGTGTTGGGAGGATAGCTTGCCTTTTTTTGGTTAAGACGTGTCTAGATCAAGAAGAAACCACATTCAGACCCAATGTAGATCACAAGACTGCACCCTTTAAATGTGAGGCTATGATTAGATGAGAGATTTGTGGATCTCTGGATGGACCTGAGCGTGTTTGGAATAAGGGAGACTATGACATTTTGTGTGGCTGTTCATTAATCACCAGTGTGTGCATTGATGTCAGGCTTGGCCACATACAGTGTTGGTGGACATGTCATAAGCGAATACTTGAAATGTAACTTTGCGACAGTGCCTTAGTCACTGCCATGATCACAGAATGCACTGGGGATCCCGCCGATCACAAGAGATTGGAGACATGTGCTCTGGAGCAGCATGTAACTCAAGCCGGCAGAAACCACTCTATTGAAGGACAGTGTCACAGGAGGCACCTATCTCTCCTGGGAAAGTGGATGCTGGCTGAAACTAGACAAGCTTCTCTCCCATACCATCTTCACCAGGAGAAATTAATTTGGAGCAGTTCTTAGAGAGTCCTTTGGTTTGTTATAAGGAAAACTGTCTCTTAAATTGAATGAATTCAATTTTGTAAATATGTAGATTTTTATTTTTCTTTCCCAATTAGGAAATTGGTGCAAATCCATAGCCAAGGCTGGTGTGGGGAAGGCCCTGTGCTAACTCAGGGACACAGTCCTCTTGTACAGTATACCTTGTAACTTCTTTCCAAGAAGAAATTAACTCAGCTCAAAGTGCTATGCAGTTTTCTGGTAAACTTTATGAGAACTAGTAGGACTGAGATTTGTTCTTGGAAAATTCGTCACTTATTCTTTTCAGAAGCCAGGGGTCTTGTTGTGCTCTCTCACTCTCTCTCTCTCTCTCTCTCTCTCAATTTGTCTTAAAAAGGTTACTCCAACTTCCGTGCTTCCAAAAATACCTTTACCAAGGCTAAATCTATAAGTTGTCTGCTGTTTAAATTGACCTTTGGATAGTCAAACAGGAAGATTATCACCAAAACATTTGCCCATATGTGTAAATAGTAAAGTTATAAAGAAACACACTCATAACTCAATTTCTAATATTCCAAAAAGGATTTTAATAAGTAAGCCTATTTCTCATCCTGTGTACTGCTTAAAGCTGTTCATTATTTTGTGTCAATCATCCTTTCTTTTTCACAGGTGGGATCCTGGCAGTGAAAGGCTCTGGGTTTAGTGCTGGAAAAGCTCATGTTTACAATTTCATACTGCCAAAATGCCTGACATAAAGAGCCACTCAGTGTTTCGTGTCCTTCCTTCCCCTCTTCCTCCCTTCTGTCCTCCCTTCCTTCCTTCCTTCCTTTCTTCTTTCCTTCCTTCCTTCTTTCCCACCTGCTTACCTTTTTATAATTCTCTATGTTTGGAGTAACCACAAGAAATGATTTGGGGTTGAGATGCTTTCTCTTCAAACATCAGACTCATACTCTCTACTCATGACTCTTTATGATTTCCATTTTAATAATTCCTTTTTTGAATTATTTGTGACAGAAACTGACTCTCTGAGCACACTATATTAATCATGAATTGTGCACCTTCCCTCCATCCACACGGCGGCCCTGCAGGCTGCTTTTGATTGATGTGGGGCTCACTGCTCCTCTTCTGTGGGGGGGGTGGTCCAGGGGAGGATGAAAAAAGCACAGGTGGTCTGTTCTAATCCCTTTTACGCAAACGGCAGCTTCATGGCTGAGACTGGAGCTGAGAATAGAGCCCCCCTCCCTGGGCAGACACCTGGGTGCCAGGACACTTTCTGTCCTGTGTCCCCAAAGCTTATCCCTGCCGACAGAAGCCCGGGGTTGTCCTTTCTCTGTTTCGCACCACCTGTGGTTTGTTCAGGCTGACAATCCCACTGAATCACTGCAGGAAGCCTGAGGCATAAGGACTAAGATCTTTATTTTGTAGATGGGAAATTGAGTTCTCAAAGAGATAAGGTCATTTTTCTCAAGGTCAGTGGCTGGTGGGTGGCAGAAGGGGATCGCACCTGCTGGGTGGTGAATGTGGCTGAGGACTTGCCCCACGTGGTCTGATCTGCAGACCAGCAGCACTAGTGGTGCTGGAATCTTGTCAGCGATGCAGGATCCAGGCTTGGTTCACAGTATGAGTCAGTCTTCCTTTTCAGTGGGATGCTTGGGAAATGGGTGTGCACATCAAAGTTTGAAGGACATAATCTGTGATTAATACTGGAAATGCAAACTAGAATTTAAAATACAGAGGTCACATCAATCAGCTAAGAGGTGTATAAGAGACAAAAGAAAATGAACAGAACACAACATGGGAAGGAGAGTAAAAATAAAATTTCCTCTCAGTGAATGACAGGCAGGAAAGGCTTATTGAGTATGAAGAAAGTGACAGCTCACATATCGGTAAACAGCAGACATGTCAGAACATCTAGACAAAGAGAAATAGTTAAAATGGAAAAAATAATACTAACAATGGAGCAAGAAGAAGATATGTAAATGTAAGAATAAATGAGACCATTTAAAAATCCTGAGGGAAAATATATTTAAATCTATTATTCCATATACAATGTATCTATTCAGAGGGCAAAATAAACATGCTTTCAAATAAGAGTCAAAGCACACCAAGTACAGTGACACATGACTATAATGCCTTTACCCTGGAAGAC
>PVIR01028852.1:9228-21702 GCA_004026965.1 Petromus typicus | reverse complement strand
TCCTCCTGCCTCTGCCTCCCGAGTGCTGGGATTACAGGCGTGAGCCACCACGCCCGGCACTGTGGTATGTGGTACTGGTTGCTGCTGGGTGTGGGTCTCCACATCCAGTATTGTTATGTGGTTACCGGGGAATCGAACCCGGGTCCTTGCGCTTGCGAGACAGGCGCCGGAACCACTGAGCTAACTCCCCGGCCCCTCAAAATAAAATTTTAAAAAGGGCTAGGAGTATAGCTCTGTGGCACTGTTGTAGGTAGGTAAGTTAGTTAGACATCTTGTAGGCAGTCAAACAGGGCTGGCCCTCAAAAGCCCACATGTAGGACAGACAAGGAGCCAATATGGAGGACAGCTGTGCAGCCAACATGAAGGACAATCAAGAAACATTTACTGAATGCCAGTACAAAAGGAGACAAACTACAGATTACTTGCTCCCCTGCACCAGGGCACATTTGTCTAGTGTGCATGAGACCCTGGGTTCAATCCTTAGTATTTAAAAAAATAAAACAAAAACCTCTCAAGTGTCCAAACTTAGGCAGCCCATAACATAACCTGGGACTTTTATCTAATAAACTCTGTATCAAGTGGTGGGGGAAGATTTACCACGACGGAGAATACCTGTAATCCCAGCAGTCTAGAGGGGGAAGGAAAGTAAGAGAAGGGGAGGAATAAGGGAAGACAGGGAGAAGACCAAACAACTCATTTGTGATTGGTTCTCTTTAAATGAAAAAATCTGAGCAGTGTCCCCTAAAGATCACCATGCACACTCCCAAACAACACTCCTCACTAAACTCACTAAAAAAGCAATGGAGATGCTTCCTCATTCCTTGCCAGGAAGCCAGAACCACAACTCCCTCTTCAGCAGACTGAACACAGCTGCAGAACATCTGGCATTCTATTTCCCATTCACAAACATCTGAAAGGTAGAATATTTGAGGAATTTAATGTTTAGATGGGGGAGGGATGGGAGAGTGTTATTTTAGGACACAGCAAGCAAATCAGGGTGCAGTTATCTGGTTTTTATCTCACAGCCCAGGAAAGAAGGTTAAATTGGTAGTCTGGGTTGAAAACCACAGCAATTGGGGGAGGGGAGGTCTTGCAGCCACTCCACAGCAAGGCCCCAATCATCTACTAAATTTTCATCCCACAATACTAGCCTTTGTAATGTAGTTCCAAACACTGCTACTCAATCAAAATCTCAAAGGAAACTTGAAAGTTCCTACAGAGCAGAAATTAGGCAAGAAAGTGTCGTAATTTTAGTCCTACGGATGTGTCAGGTATGTTTTGAGAGGACAGAATGTACATAGGTGTGCACTCCCTCTCCCCTAAATGCATGAAATGAGAAGCTTTTTGTTTTTAATGATTTTTTGGTATGGGGGACTGAACTCAGGACCTTGTACTTTTGAGGCAAGGCACCACTGAGCTACACATCCCCAGCCTGAAATGGGAAGCTTTTTAAAGAATAAATCACTAATAGCCCACAAATGCCAAAATACCTACAAGAAAGAAAAAAGAAAAGAAAGGAAAAAGGAGGGAAGGGGAGAGGTGAGGAGGGTAGATCAGGCAGGAACAGACTGAAGAAAAAATCAAAATCAAGGACAAACACATGGTGAATCTCCTAGTGAAATGAGCAGTTTAAGAGGAGTTCTAAGTCTCAGACCAGTTAGGATATAGTATGTGCAGATAGTTTTCTTAAAATCAAATAGTACAGAATAGCTCATAATGAAAAACATAAGATGATCTCAACACATGCAAAAATGGCATTTGATAAAATTCAACAGTCTTTCCTGACTTAAAAAAATCTTTGCTTAGGAATATGGTAGAGCACTTGCCAAGCATGTACAAGGCCCTGGGCTTAATCCTCAGCCCCCAAAAAGAAAAATGAAATTCTGTAAACTAAAAATAGGAAGATTTCTAAATCTAAGCAAAGGAACAAAGCCACATCCTACAACAAACAGACTTGGAAACTTTCTCACTAAAAACAAAACCAAATGAAGACTATCCTTGCTGCTATTCAACGCCTAAATTTGAGGCGGGTTTCCAAGGCTGGAGGTCTTTAGTTGGAGCATTAATTAGCAAAGCAGAGGGAAGCATTCACATCAACTAAGATTTTAATAATTAGCAAATCTGTATCTCTCCAACCAAATGAGCTGTCAAATTCCTTGTGTATATCCCAAGCCAAAAATCTCATGAAGTTTCTGAAAATGTTTTTTTCTGGCTCCTGAAACAGAGAATTCCAAGGCAATGTGAAGAGGTAACTATGCTGAGCTAGGGTATAAAAGTGCTAATTTTCCAGAAAATATGGTTCTCTGTTCTTCAGATGGGCCTGTATTTAATTATAAAAAATGTAGTAGGTAGGCTAGCATTTCAAAAACAATCAGATATTTGTTCAGGTTTATTCTGATTCAGATTCTCTTATTTTAAAAATTATTTAACAACAAAGTGAAATTTTGAAGTTTTCCTTTATTTTATATTGTTAAGTGTTTAACTTTGCTAACTCAAGGATCATAGAAAAATGGTCTGAAAAATTATTTTCCTTTTTTCTTTTCTTTTCCACCACCTACCTCCCCCTGTGGTAGGATCAAATTCAGGAACTTATACATGATAGCAAGTGCAATACCACTAAGCTATAGTTCCAGCCCAAAAATTACTCTCTTTCATTTCTCAAACTACTGATGATCACCCTTCCAGTTTCAAAGAGGCAAGATAAAGAACATATATATTACATTAAGTACAACCAACCATTCATGAAAGAAAAAAACTGTTCCCTGCTGAGCAATATTTTCCACACATTTGCTCATGCTCTTCCATGTATGTGGGACCAAAGAAACACACTATGCTCTGTAGCTCTGACCAAAATACTTAGCTCCAAATGTGGCGCCTCTGTGGGGGGAGGTGAAAGATTGGAAAGAAGGCTTTGTGAGAAAAGAATCAAACTCTCAAGTTGTGTGGGAGGGTAGGATTCAGGGATCAGACCACACTGAGAGACAGCTAGGCTGGGAGCAAAGGAACTCCCCCAACATGACCTTAAAAATAAATGAACAGTTTTAGAGCTAGTAATGGATGTAAAAGAACTTCTTATCTGCATCTAAACCATGTTCAACTTTAACATTTAGCTTCTGGAAATCTGGGTTGCTCCCCTCTGAGAAGTGTCCTCCCACACTTTCAATCATTCCTCACAATCCAGATACACAAAAGGATTCCCTCACACTCAAGAACACTGCCATATTTCTAAGAATGTAAAATCTGCCCATACATATATTTATATATATATATATATATGGACTTCCTCCTTCCACTGTCTTATGCTCTTCTCTAGCAGGAAGAGGATTTAATTGTGTTAAGACATTTTTACTAGTAACTAGTGAATTACTGAGGATGCAATGGCAAGAAAAACATAAGGCACTTTGCCATGGCTATACAAGACCATTCAGAAAAATTCCTAGAACACATACAAACAGGATGCAGAGAGCCACTGTATAGAAACCCCTCGACAACTGCATTCTCTGAACACAAAGTAACAGATGTTTAACAGCTGTTCAGTGACAAAAAAAAAAAAATAGTAGAACACAAGGTAAAACTTCAATTAGCCAAGTGTAGAGAATATCTAAGGAGAAAACAGATATTAGAGATGTCTTTGGAAAGACGATAGCATACTGAGTTGCTTCTCGTGCCTGCTAGTCACCTGCAGTCAAAGAAAGAGAAGTAGGCCGAGGAGTTAGCTCAGTGATTCTGGCGCCTATCTTGCAAGCACAAGGGCCTGGCTTCGATTCCCTGGTAACCACATACAATACTGGGCGTGGAGACTCACGCCCAGCAGCAATCAGCACTACATACCACAGTGCTGGGCATGGTGGCTCATGCCTGTGATCCTAGCATTCAGGAGGCAGAGACAGGAGGACTAATGTAAGTTTGAGGCTGAGCTCAGGGCCAGCCTGAACTACAAAGCAACACCGTCTCAAAAAAAAAAGAGAAGTAGTTATACCTTAATGTTAAGAGTCTTTTAAAAGATGGTAAATCACTTCTGCTCCTCATTTAAAACAGAGCTTCTTTGACCTTATAAAGAAACAGTATCTTGCCACTCTCAGACGTACTTGTTTTACTAAAGGAACACAGAGGGCATGTTTGCCAAGGCTGATTCCAGCAACCATGAATCCACAGCTTACCTCCACCCTCTTGAACCTTGTTCAGGTTATAATTTAAGGTTCAATTTTCTTATCTAGTAATTGGGCTTTACAGTACCCATCTCAATGGCTGTGGTAAGAACTACATATTTGTGATCTAAATGGAAAATAACATACCTAACATTATTATTGTTGCCATTATTATGATTATAATAATTACTATTAATATTCTTAACCAGAAAACTTATAAAGTTTCACCTTAAAGAAAAGCCTCAGGGAGCTACAGTTAAAATGCCTACTAATGTACTGTTCTAGGAGGGGAAAGGGGGAACTTGATGAGAATGGAGAACACCAAACAACTAAAGCAACCTCCAGAGAGACAGAACTAGTCAAAAATAAAAACTTAGGATTTTAATTTGCATTCTACTTTATCGGTAACCAGACATAAAATTCTGTATCTTGGGGGGCTGATATGACAATATGGAGAATGTTCATCACAACAGCATTTACATGGCATAAAGAGATGTAACCTAAGTGTACACAACAGAAGGCACAGCATGCCTTTACATCGTAAAATATGCCAGAGCTAGGTAGTGAAAATATAGACTTCTACCAACATGACAGGAAACCCACTACATAGTATTTAAACAAAAGAGCTAAGTATAATACCTTCCATAAGTACATAAGATTCCATTCATGTTTTGAAAAATAAATACTGTATTCATTTACAGAAAAGAGTATTATACAAACTGAAAGGGTTAATAGTAGTAGACTTACAGGTAGTTATTTTCTTCTTTTTAATTTTCTGAAATTTCTTAGGAACTTACACATTTACAGACAGAAAAAAATCCACAACACTACTTCCATCTTGAGATAAGAAAAGATTTTATGCTCAGCAGGTAACCCAAACATGCTTCAGTTTCACAAAGAGCTGCTTTCATAGACTTCTCACCGGTATTTCCACTTTCCCTTCAATGACCTGACCTCATGGCTCCCTAGAGTCCTGCAGGCCTTTTCTCCTCTCTCCTCACCAACTTATCCCTTAGACTTCATCAGATACTACTTCCAGGTACTGATTCCTGCAATAGAAACAACACAAAGGCAAACTATCCAACTTCTGCCCTTCTGACATTGTCTACGTGGGAAAGATAGTATTTAACACTCAAACTATTAGTTTAAAATGCTGATAAATTCTAAGTGGAAAAACAAGAGATCAGCAGGAGTTGGTTAGCAAGATGAAGAGTGGCCTCTGGGGCAAGTTTCCTCAGCAAGGGGAGCAGAATGAGCACAGACTCAAGAAAGCCCCTAGGTATTGCAACTATAAGAAACAGCCAGTTACACATTCAGATTAAGCGAACTTAGAGGTATGGCCAGCCTTAGGATCTCTCACGTCCTCCAAGAAGGCACAAGATCTCTATCTGGCACTTCCACTTCCCATCTTCCAACTACACTCTTCCCAACTGCTATTTCTCTGCTCCTAGAAGAACACTGAAAACTGGATCACACAGACTGCTACAATGAGCCAGCTGCCATCACAAAAGAAAGACTCATGCCCTAGCTCTCCTTGAACCCAACTGTTGTGAGCCTTCCTGAGTACATGTTTCTGCTAAGGGCTCAAAATCACATGGGATGCAACAATGAAATGGGTAAGCTGAAAGCATTTCAACAGTGACAGCCACAGCCAGGACCCAGTGGTGGTAGCTGCAGCCATCACAGGGTAACTTAAGACAGATCATTCGTGTAGCCTGGCTGTCGCTATGGCTCCACTTCTTTTGCCTATGGTCAGTTTTCTGGGCATTGCTCTCTAGACTTCCTGTAAGTTCTATTACTTTTCCCTCCTCCTTTCAATGACTTTCTTGTATCTTAAATTAAGCCAGAATTAGAATTAAGTTGTTTCATGTACTGGTACAAATTCTCAATGTTGATTATGATCACAAGGTATATCTAAAATGTACCAATAAAATCAATTTTTTAAAAATTAAGCCAGAATCATCCTCTAGATTTGCAACCAACAATCCTGACAGATACCTACATCTGTTTCCAGCTGCTAGTCTACTGGTGGTGGTTCTTGGCAGACCTGATATCCCACCTCCTACTTCCTGCAGCCCTCAACTACTCTGGTCAGTAGAAACCACTCTCCCACTACTTCCACTATCTTACTTACAGAATTCATGTGGCTCAGCTACCCTAAGGTTCTTCTTTCTTCCCAAGCTCAAATACTGCTGCTGCCAAAACTTTATTCCTTAGTCATCTAATTTACTTATTCTCAACTTTTTCTTGGCTACTTTGATGCTTTCATGATGCCACCAGTATATCCAACTGCTACATATCTTACTATAATACCCTGTAAATGTATTAGTACCAATATGTCATTTATCCTTTATCTCATCATCTATACAGTTTCTCCTACTGCACTTGCTATTAACTATGTTAGGCAAGCTTTATCTTTGACCCACAACTAAAAGATCACCAAATGTTAAAGAAGATGTGGTTTTTCTATTAAAATGGAGTATTACTCTGCCATTAAGAATGACAAGTTTGAGGCATTTATACTCAAATGGACGTAACTTCAGGACATATTCATAGTGAAACAAATAGGTCACAGATGTGTGAATATCGTATCTTTTCTCTAATATGAGAAAATGAAAATGTAAATGAGTTCTAGAATGTATGTTAGACATTGTAAAAAAGAAACTATTCAAAGGGAAACGAGGTAAGGCTATGTAACAAAGGGACAGAAAAAATTGTGATGGTAATAAAAAAATGAAACAAAGCTTATGTATATAGAGGATGGGAGGTTGTAGGGTGGGTGGGGGAATGGGAAAAAATGAGAAGTCATATCATATACTGGTACAAATTTGTCAATGCTGAGTGTGATCATGATATGTATATAAAATGTACCTACTTTACAATTTGAAAAAAATTTAAAAATAAAAAAATCACCAATTGCTATTAATTCTACATTAAAAACACAACTCTACAGTTTCAAGATGGTAAATCTGTTGTTTCACCTACAGTTCCAGCCAGCTTCTATTCTCTTTCAAGACCTTATTACTATTCCAACACTTACACTGTAGTCCAATGATAGCAACCTGTTCAAGCTTTCAGTGCTAACAAATAGCTGGCTGCCGCACACATCCCATGGGTTTGTCATCACTGTTTTAATCCTACTTATGATGTCGTAACAAGGTGTCTTAGACTGAGTGGCTCATAAGCAAGTTTTCTTCTTACAGTTTTGAAGGCTTCACTCTCTGGTGAAGACTCCTACTTCACACTGTCTTCACAGTGTGAATGGGGCAAAGCAGTTCTCTGAGCCATCTTTTATAAGGGCAGTGATCCTATTCACAACCTAATCACCTATCAAAGGCTTCGACTCCTAATGGATGTAGGATGTTAACAAATGAATTGGGGAAGACATAGATATTTATTCTGTGGCAACATCATACAGCTATCCTTCTAAGTCACAGAGCAAGTCAAGTCACCTCCCTACTAATTAATTTATCATGTGTAGCACTGTGGAGAGTTCTATTAACAAGGGAGAGATTTCTGAGTCAGCCCTCTCCTCACTGCACAAGCACCAGGCAAACAGGCACCCACTGCCTCGGACTAAGAATAAATCTACTTTATGATTTACCTGTCTTCTGATCAACATTTGTCTTTTTAAGAACTTAAATCTCATTGGTCAATCCTGAATCTGGAGAAAGGAACCCTTTGGAGCTAGAAGCTCAAAAGAAATCTGCTGCACTGATGTTTCCAGCTGAGGCCTGCTGCAGCCAGAGATAACAGTAGCAGGCAAGGTATCCATTATGTGTAATCCAGCTACTAGAAAGGCTGAGACAGAAGAATTACAAGCTCAAGGTCAACCTGGCTATTTAGTGAGACCCTGTCTCAAAATAAAGTAATAATAAGCATGAGGATACGATTCAACTCTCCCTGAGTTCAATCTCCAACAGTACCAAAAAACAAAAACAAAAAACCTAACAGGAAGTCACAATAAGAGAGGGATTTAGGCTTAAAATCATGGTTTGGATTCTCTTGGAAAGGTTGTTTGGAAGGTCCTGGAGACCCGGGGACCTCAGCAAGCTCATATACTTCAAGGAAGAGTTTCTTTGGTTTTGTTTTTTTAATTTTTTAAAGACAAGGTCTTGCTATGTAGTTCAGGCTGACCCTCAACTCACTAACAGTAGCCTAGATTGGCCTCAAATTCACAGCAATCTTCCTGCCTCAGTCTCCTGAAGGATTACAGCACACACCTGCCTGACACTGGAAGTAGAGTTGAGTGACAAGTGAAGCCCTAACCTTAGCAAGACTCTAAGGTTCTGCTGTCATGTGGCAGGCTAATCCTTTTGATGTAATAAATCCTTGGAGTTCTATGGGAAGGTCCCTGGACCCGTAAGAGTTATCCTAAAAGAAATACTGGACTTCCTCTGATCAATAATAACACAGCTTGAGTGATTTGTTGATAAAATGAGGAATGTGGTACAAGCTGGTAGAGAAGACTGTTCAGTTATCAGGAGGTCTTTCCCAGTTATTCTGCAAAAGAACAAGAGCTTCAGATCCCTCATTTAAATGCCTCTTTTTTACCTAGTCCTAAATAATGTCCCTAACTTCATTTCCCATGAAAGTCCTAGTCACACCAAATGTTCAGTCTTGCATAGTACTTTCCTGCTTTTTAATCACCCTTAGATCCCTAACACTCCACTGTTACCTTCCACCTCCTTCCACAGTCAGAACTAAAAGACTGTACCTGAGCTTAGTGCCAACTGTATCATACACCATGTCTCAGCTAGTTATGGACATGTCATACTGAAGAAAATTCCCTGAAAGTAGCCACTACCTCTTATTTCACTGTCATTCCCAGAAACCTATCACAGATTCATGACAGTCACTGTTACAGTTTAGATGTCGATATCCCCAAGAAGCTCCATGCACTCAGATGCAGGGCTGTAGAAGGTGATTAGATTACTGGAGCAATGTAAAGCTGACATGCTGTTAAGACAAATCTTCTTCCCAGGCTCGTCCTTCTCTCTCTACTTCTTGACCACTATAACTACGACCTCAGGAGCTTTTCATTCACCATGCCCCTCTACCTTGCCATTTCTGCTTTGGGAGTTGGACAACCATGGACTAAAAATGTGAATCAAAATAAATCTCTTCCGGGGCCGGGGAGTTAGCTCAGTGGTTCCGGCGCCTGTCTCGCAAGCGCAAGGACCCGGGTAACCACATAACCCCGGTAACCACATAACAATACTGGGTGTGGAGACTCACACCCAGCAACAACCAGTACCACATACCACAGTGCCGGGCGTGGTGGCTCACGCCTGTAATCCCAGCACTTGGGAGGCAGAGGCAGGAGGACTGCTGTGATGTGAGTTTGAGGCTGAGCTCAGGGCCAGCCTGAACCACAAAGCGAGACCCTGTCTCCAAAAACCTAAAAAAAAAAAAAATAAATCTCTTCCCCCTTTAAGTTGTGGGTGTTGGGTATCATATTTAAAGGATGAGAAGTGTCTAGGACAGTCGTAATAGATATTACACTGAAGAGAAAAATTAAGTGCCTCATGTGAGTCAATGTAACAGCTGTCAGTATCTTGTTGCTCATTTATATAGTTTCTTCATGTCTGGAAATGAGACACATTTAATGGAGCCTTAGGGTGATTTAATGGTTTTATAACCACCAGAGATAAAAAGCACATCCAGGTGCAGTGTTTCCTGTTCTCTCCACAACTTTATATCATATCTGTATCTCCTGCTAAAGAGTATTACTCCAAAGAGAATTTAATAATCTATAAATTCCTCAATGCTCTAGAAATGAAGGCTCTTTTTTCTTTAACACAAATAAATAAAAGTATATCTATTCATTTAAAAAGACAACTTAATGAAAAAACAGTTGCCCTGAGGTCAATAGTCAACATGACTACATCAGTTTCTCATTTTTTTTCCCCTGGTACTAGGGATTGAACCAGGGTCTTTGCATTGAGCTACATCCCACCCTTTATCTTTTATTTTGAGATAGGGTCTCCCTAAATCACCCAGGCTATGCTCAAACTTTTCATCCTTCTGCCTTAACCTCCGAGGGTGCCAGGCACAGAGAAGCATGTTTCTTCACTAAATACCTGCCTAGAGGCTCACATCGCAGCGAAGGAATCCTTGTTGGAAAAGCAGCAGCTCAGGAAGTCCTAGTCAAACAAGACGTCCTGTGATACAGAAACAGCTCCCCACAATAAGATCTCAGAAGTGTAGCAGCATCAGCCCTCCAAGAGCACAATGATACAATGATCTTCACAATTCAACTGCTCTAGGTTCCAGGACTGGGCCCTACCTAGCCTGAACTATATAGCAAGACCCTGTGTCAAAAAACAACTTCTTTTTAAAGTTCTCATTCTTCTACAGAATGGAGTATTACTCTGCCATAAAAAATGATAAGATTATTTCATTTATACTTAAATGGACATACCTTGAGGACATCCTCATATGTGAAATAAACAGGTCACAGATGTGTAAATATCGTATGTTTTCTCTGATATGAGAAAATGAAGATGTAAATGAGTTCTGGAATGTATGTTATATATTATGAAATAGAAAATACTCAAAGTGAAATGGGGTGAAGGGGTAAATAATGAGGGGAACAATAGTGAGATTATAACAAAAAAGAAAGGAAACAAAGCTTATGTATATAGGGGGCGGGGGTGGTAGAGTAGGTAGAGGTATGGGAAAAAATGAGAATTAAGTTGTGAGATATACTGGTACAAATTCTCATTGTTGAGTGCAATCATGATGCGTATAAGTAATGTACCAATAGAGATTTCAATTTAAAAAACAACAACAATAGCCTGAACTATAAACTGAGACCCTGTCTCAAAACAAAGCACATAAGGTCCAGGGATTTAGCTCAGTGGTTCTGGCGCCTGTCTTGCAAGCACAAGGGCCCGGGTTCGATTCGATTCCCCCGGTAACCACATACAATACTGGGTGTGCAGAGTCATGCCCAGCAGCAATCAGTGCCACATACCACAGCGCCGGGTGTGGTGGCTCATGACAGTAATCCCAGCACTCGGGAGGCAAAGGCAGGAGGATTGCTGTGATGTGAGTTTGAGGCTGAGCTCAGGGCCAGCCTGAACTACAAAGCAAGACCCTGACTCAAAAAACAAAACAAAAAAGCACATAAGATGAAACACAATAAAGACTAATGAAAATAGCATGCTTAGCAAAGTATATAATGTTTTATACTTAATAAAGACACACAGAGTATAAGTAATTTATGTATATCATAAATATACTAAGTAAGCAAAAATAAATGTTAAAAAAATGCCCTTCACTAATGCTATGTACTACGTCAGATATTATGGTAGGTACATGTCATTATTATACATTTTTCATTTTCAAACCCAGATAAACACCACCATGAATTGAATTTAACTGTACAATATGGGTGATAGTGATACCAATGTAAATCCATCAGCTTCAGCAAATGTAATAATAGCAGTACAGGGTGCTGCCAGAGGGGGAAGAAGGGAGTACAGTAGTCCCCCCTATCCTCAAGGAATAGTTTCCAATAGGACACCTACAACTGCAGAAAGTACCAAACTCTAAATACACTATATTTTTCCTATGCATACATACCTATAAAGTTTAAATTATAAATTAAGTACAGTAAGAAAATAACAATATACTATAATGAAAGTTATTTAAAACTCACTTTATTTCTAAAATTGCCCATTCAATATTTTCAAGTCAAAACTGACCATAGGTAATTGAAATGTCAGAAAAGCAAAACTACAGAAAAGAAAGGATGACTACTATCTATAGCAACTCTGTGCATTCTGTCAAATTTTGCTGTGAATCTAAAGATGCTCTATAAATAAAATCTGTTAAAAGGGAAGAAAAAAGAACTCTTCCTTCCAGTCTCTGTGATCCCCGCCTGTCATCACCCACAATTGCTCAGACTATCCTCAGTTCTCTTTCCCACTTCACAAATTCACAAATTCCCACTGTTCCAACCACCATCTTTAAATTAATGACCTCCAAAATTGATTTCTAACCCTAAACTCCAAAACTACATTTCCACTGGCTTCTCAAAACCAGCATTCTCAGGGGCCGGGGAGTCAGCTCAGTGGTTCCGGCGCCTGTCTTGCAAGCGCAAGGGCCCGGGTTCGATTTCCCGGTGACCACATAACAATACTGGGTGTGGAGACCCACACCCAGCAGCAACCAGTACCACATGCCACAGTGCCGGGCGTGGTGGCTCACGCCTGTAATCCCAGCACTCGGGAGGCAGAGGCAGGAGGATTGCTGTGATGTGAGTTTGAGGCTGAGCTCAGGGCCAGCCTGAACCACAAAGCGAGACCCTGTCTCAAAA
>PVIR01028851.1:0-21593 GCA_004026965.1 Petromus typicus | reverse complement strand
CAAGTGATGCAAGGATGGTTCAACATACGTAAATCAATCAATGTTATACAATATATTAGCAGGCTTAAGGACAAAAATCATTTGATCATCTCAAGTGATGCAGAAAAAGTGTTTGACAAAGTACCACACCCATTTATATACAAAACTCTACAGAAGATCAGAATAGATGGTCTGTATCTCAAACTAATAAAAGCTATCTACGAGTAACCTTCAGCCAGTATCATACTAAATGGTCAAAAATTGAAACCTTTCACACTAAGATCAGGAACAAGACAAGGGTGTCCTCTCTCACCACTTCTCTTCAATATAGTTCTGGAAATATTAGCCATAGCAATTAAGCAAGAGAAAGAAATAAAAGGAATCAAGATTGGAAAAGAAGAAGTTAAATTGTCATTATTTGCTGATGACATGATACTCTATCTAGAGGATCCTAAAAACTCAATTTAAAAACTGCTGGACCTAATCACAAATTTTAGCTGTGTAGCTGGTTACAAGGTCAACATTCAAAAATCAATAGCCTTCGTATACACAAACAGCAGACCCACTGAGATAGAAATTGAAGAATCAGTCCCTTTCACAGTAGCGCCCCCCAAAAAAATTATCTAGGAATCAATCTTACAAAGGAGGTAAAATACCTTTACTCTGAATACTATAGCACCCTGAAAAAGGAGATGGAAAATGATATCAAAAAATGGAAAAGCATATCTTGCTCCTGGGAAGGAAGATCTAATATTGTCAAAATGGCTATACTCCCAAAACTACTCTACACCGTCAACGCAATCCCGATTCAAATCCCAACATCATATTTGACAGATCTAGAAAAAAAAATCCAAACTTTCATCTGGAACCACAAAAGACCTAGAATAGCCAAAGCAACTCTAAGCAACAGGGACAATGTTGGGGTGTATTACAACTCCGAACCTGAAACTATACTATAAAGCCACTGTGATAAAAACTGTGTGGTACTTGCAAAGTAACAGACACGAGGATCAATGCAGTAGACTAGAAGATCCAGAAACTACTCCAGATACACTGAGCTACCTCATCTTTGACAAAGGAGCCAAAAATCCTCAATGGAAGAAAGATAGCCTCTTTAACAAATGGTGCTAGAAAAACTTGGATTTAACTTGCCAAAGACTAAAACTAGATCTAACTCTTTCACCGTGCACCAAGCTAAAATCAAATTGGATAAGAGACCTAAATATTAAAACAGATACTCTAAATCTACTGCAAAACAGGTTAGGTAAAATTCTCAAAGACATTGGCTTAGGGAAAGACTTCATGAACAAAAGTTCTATAGCACAGGAATTGGCTGAGGAAATCAACAAATGGGAACTCATTCTTTTAAAAAGCTTCTGCACAGCAAAGGAAACCACCAACAGTGCAAAAAGGCAACCACCAATGTGGGAAAAAATCTTTACCAGCTGTTCCTCAGACAAAGTGCTACTATGTAGAATATATAAAAAGGTCAAAAAAATCAGTCCACCCAAATTTAGTGACCCAATTCAAAAATGCACATCTTAAATCAACAGATATTTTTTCAGAGGAAGAAGTAAGAGCAGCTAAGAAGCATATGAAGAAATGCTCAACATCATTAGTCATTGGAGTGATGCTGATGAAAACAACATTGAGATTTCATCTCACTCCACATAGAATGGCTGCCATTTCAGATTCAGCCAACAGCAAATGTTGGTGAGGCTGGGGAGCAGAAGGAACGCTTCTCCACTGTTGGTGGGACTGTAGACTCATACAACCCCTGTGGAAATCAGTTTGGATAATCCTCAAAAAGCTAGGATTGAAGGTCCAATTTGACCCAGCCATCACCCTGCTAGGTATATACACACAAAAATTCAAAGTCTCATATCACAGTGACATATGTGCACCCATATTTATAGCAGCTCAGTTTGTGATTGCTACATCTTGGAAGCAATCCAAGTGTCCATCAACTGGAGACTGGGTAAAAAATCTGTGATTCTTCTACAAAATGGAGTATTACTCTGCCATAAAAAAAGATAAGTTTGAATCATTTCTACTTAAATGGACATACCTTGAGGATATCCTCATCAATGAAATAAATAGGACGCAGATCAGTACACAACACATCTTTTCTCTGTTATGAGAAAATTAAGATGTAAATGAGTCCTAGCATTGTATGTTATATATTGTCAAATAGAAAATGCTCAATGTAAAATAGGGTGAAGGGGGAAAATGATGAAATTATACCAAAAAAGTGAGGAAACAAATTTTATGTATATGGGGGGTTAGAGTGGGTAGGGCTATGTTAACAAATGAGAATTAAGTTGTGTCTTATACAGGTTCAAATCCCCATTATGGTGTGCAATCATGATGCATTTATGTAATGTACCAGTAAAGATTTAAAAGGTTTTTTAAAAATCCTTGCCCCCATATCCCTTTAACTAGATAATCTCTGCACACTGCCAGTTCTGGGCTGATTCTTTTCTAGAAGAATCCTCGATCAGGCTGCTAGCTTAATAAAGCTGACTGCTTTCCTCCAACCTCCTGGGTACTTTCTGGATTCTTTTAAGACTAACTGTACCATATCATTAAAAACTGCAACACTGTAAACTGTAAATCTGCCACTTCACTAGTACAACACCAGTGGTGATGCAAAATCTGCAAAAGATGATTCTTGTTCCTATACTAGGTAGAAATTACAGAAAGCTATCACTCTTCCCTTAACAAAATAATTTGGCTAACTACAGACATTAGAGTTGCTGTTGTTTTAGTGTTATGCATGTAAAAAATGAGATTGAAAAATAAAGATGCAAATTACAGAGGCCTTTATTGGAGTTCAGAGACTTATAAATATTCTAGTGTCTTAATGAGTAATAGAAAGAGGACATATATACCAGAGCCTGGGACAACGAGAAACCAACTTAACCTCTAAGAAAATTTTAAGTGAAAATTCTAGTCATATAGTAAGAGTTTGTATCTACCTCTATACTCTTTCCCTGAAGTGTCATCTAGGATAAAGTGGTGTTTATTATTTGAAAGACTCACCAGACAAAGGGAAATTTGAGTGATGTTTGTGCATCACATGCAGCTTTTCCTGCTATAGCCCATGAGATCCAAAGGCTGAGGCAAGATGAGAGAGCTGATAGAAACCTTCTGGAGCCTCGCACATATTTTATAGACTATCTTCGAAAGCTTCAGACCTATGACAGTTTTGTGGACAGCTAAGGTAGGTAAAAATTGATGGACAGTTAGAAAGGGACTGGTCCTCAAAAAAGTCATTATGGAAATGAAGAAAACCAGTCCTGTGACCAAGGATTAAGATGATAGAAAATTTGCCCCCAAATGGCTATTGCTACTCCTCCATGGCCAGGCCTTCACGCCTCCCACACAAATAACAGCTCAAGGCTGTACTGTAACTGTACCATCTGATCCAGTGAAGTTGAAGACTATAACACACACACACACACACACACACACACACACACACACACACACACACACACACACTCAGAAACAGCAGAGTAGACATTTAAAACATGGAACCTTACTCCTTGCAGATACACCTCTGTTCTGCCCTGCCCTGGGTACCCTTGCTAGATAATTTGTTTTTCTATTAAATATATATCAGCCAAGTAACTATGCTTATAATCTGACAAGTTGATTACAGTTTGACCCAAAGTAACCTGTGATGAAGTTTTGCTGTGTAAAAACCCCTGGACAAAAAGCCTGAGGGGCAATGCATATTCAGAAGCCCTCCAGCCTCTGAATGGAGCTTTTCCTTCTCTTCACTTCCTTTGTCCTCAAGTGAACTCTTCACTGGACTTCATGCATACCTGTCAGTAGCTGGAGATAGGATACAAACAGTAAAGATGAATAAAGAGGAGGCAAGGAAAATCATGATTTTAACAATAAGAACTGCAGCTTCAAGACATAAGCACAGTTTTATTTTTGTTCTTTGTTTCATTTTCTCCAAAACACAGTAAGCCTATAGAAATGATTTGCAAATGCCTTTATGATTCCATTTCTGCTTGAAAATAGATTTCATTCTTCTGGGACTACACCACTTCTTTTCATCTGAGGGGTAGTCTTTACCCTATGGTTGGACTGTTATCTTTCTGTGGGTGAGCCAGGCTTGCATCATCTTTCTGTGTGTGGACCAACTTCACCCCAAAAACCCAAGAAGGAAGTCTCTGTAAATCTACCAACTCCAGGGGTTTTCACTTCTGAAAATATATATTTCCAGCTCCAAACTCTAGTTGACTCTCTCATTCTCAAAGAACCATATTTGATTTATTAGATGTATTTCAAATTTCTGCCTCAATACATTTCTTTATGTTTCTTAATGAAAGTTATGAAAACTTGTCCCCAGAGAGAGTCAGTGAACTTGAAATCAACTCTACTGATACAGAAGGTTAAATTCCTCATATCAGCTGGGGTGGGGGCTACCTTAAACACTGTTTGATGACAAATAAGAAGTCTTTGTAGGTGGGAATGGTTGGTTTAGCTTGGGATCACAGGTTAAGAGCAGCCATGGGTCTACTTAGCTGTTTTCATCAAGTTTGCATGTACTTTTTCCTGTGGTGATTTTCAGGGCTCTGAGAGCATCAGAAAAATGAAAGCTTGAACCTAATGCTAGAAATTTGTAGAAACATGACAGTTTTAGGTTCTCTCTTGGATAATATAAATTGCTGGGTATGACCAGGTTAAATGATTTAGGAATCAGTCTTCACTCCTTGATTAGAGTTGCTGTTAAATGGCTTCGCAGCAAGGTGTGCCGAGTGATCTGGTGGGAAGGAGGGTATCTTTCATTGTCCTAGGAAAAAGAATCAGTTTCTGAACTGGAAATGATGCTACTAGTAAAAAAGAGAACAGGAGTCATATGGCAACGATACTTAAAACTTAACCCACTGGACATTGTAACCAATTGCCAGAATGGTGAAAAGTACATAAAAACTAGGCATTGATTGGAGCTATAGTTTCAAATTCTACATTTCGGTTGATATTTCTTTGATCATATTATTACATAATCTATATAGTAATCTCTCTTCAGATTTCAAGGGGTTTAAAATATTTCACATTTTGAATCTTAATCTGTTATTTATACAAGTATGTGACAAAAGCCATCATTATTTTTATGCAGAACATCTCATAAAACATGATTATTTCTTTAATCTCTTGCATTTTCATTGTTTTTTAAAGTTATCATATCATATGTGGCTGCTCTTAATTAATTAAGTTGAGACACATGTTCTCTGGCTGAGCCCAACCCATGGTTCTATAGGAGGAATTTGAGTTTGGAGTATATGGAGTGAGGCTTCATAGCATATAACCTTAGAGTGTTCTTCCTTCAGTAACTGATGTTTCTGTTAAACAACTGGAAACCATGTTCTTGCCCTTGGTGTTGTGATGGATCCTGAATGATCTGTGTTATGCTGCAATGTCTGGGATACTGGTATTACACAGCTTAAATATCATAGAGCTTAAAAATTAAGAGTAGATCTTCTGAAAAGTTCTACTACTGTAGAATTGTATTTGGTTACAGTTGGAAAATTCATTCATTCCCCTCTCTCTTTCAATGGATACATACACATGTTGTTAAGTACAATAGAGATTATTTTTAGTATTTTTGTTTCCTACATTTATGTCAGAATTTCTGTGTACATATGTGCATGACTGGGTAAAATTTAAATTAAGGTTTTGACCTTTAAAAGTCAACAAATAACACAAAAGCTACATAATCTATGTTAGTAATAACATAGCAGTAAAAAAGCACATTTTAGTACTGAAACACTGGTGATGACCTGCTGTGTGAACGTTTCTCAGAACCTTTCATGTGCTGAGTGACAGTCTTTGTCACTGATACATGAATATAATGTGCTTATTCTGAAGCAAAGTCTCAAATTTCATAGGAAATATTGAATTAGCAACAACATATAATTTCACACTGTTTTAAATTCAAACTGTCATTTTATTTTGACATATTTTCTGTTTCTCTTTTAAAGAATATTTACAATAAAATTCTTTCATTTACATTAATAGAACTTAAAAAATAATATAGAACACATATAAATGGGGTATAGGTGTATAATTAAAGTATATCTCACTCTAATTCCTTCTGGTTTCTTCCTGAATCCCACTCTGATAGAGGATCTATTTATTTCTTATCAGGTTGAGTAAGTTGGCGATTAAAATGACTGGTGACAAATGAAAATATTTTTCTACTTTGTTTATATTTTTCAAAATTCTAACAAGCTTGGGCTAAGATCAATGAGAGCTGCATACTGGTAAGGTCAGTGTGGCCTAATTGGTTTTGCTTCATGGTCACTGTAATTTTGCTTGACATGACACTGAGGGGAGGTTTGGAAGGCAATCAGGACCTAACAGGCATCAGGAGCATTAGTAACCCACGGTGACAGAGTAATTAGCAATTGTATGTGTCATTGTACCTGAGAGGAGGGAAATCTCTGCTGCCTGGTCACTTTATAAAAATGTCAATGACTGCCCTTCTCCAGTGAACATTTAAAAATTCTCTGGGTCTTCAGATTCTATATGTAGGCGGGAGATTGCAGTTTCTGGGAATGATGTGATCTAGTAATTTATCAACTTCTACTCTGTTGCCCTCCTTACTGTTTCTAGACTATAGGAATCCATCTTCTTTTGGGGAATTGGAGAAGGCCATTTTCATGATGAAGTGCAATTCAACATCTCTTTGGTGATCGTATTTTTTATCAGGGGTCTAGTTAAAATAGTCTGGGTCCTTGAATTTTTTTTGAAGATATACCAAAGATTTTCATCATGTCCCACTCTCAAAGCTGAACCAAAGGCACAAACTATTTTAAGCTCATGAAGATCCATTTCCTTTTAATGTTAGCACAAATAATTAACCCAAACACTAAAATATGTGCTGATTTTTCACAAGAATTTTATTAAGAATTTAGTTCTTTAAGTTGACCTGTTGAAGTTTATGATTTTTAATATTTTGATTTTTTGAATATTTGCTTACTGAAGCTATAAAATGGCATGCATTCAAAATAATAAATATTTAATAATTTTTTCCTACAAATTTCTTGTGGTGGATTTTAAAAACATTTGGATGATTATTCTGTTGAAATTTAAGTAATTTATCTTGAATCATTGTTCAAAATATCTAGAAAGTCTATTCACTATTCTGGTGAAGTCTTTTTGTATCTCTCAACAGTGTCTTCTCCTTTTTATATCTAGAACAACAAAATATCACTATTACCTCTCAAAGTACCCATATTTTTTAAATAAAGCTTTTTTAAGACTAGATAAAAAATTTTCATTGTGAAAGTAACAAATGTCTAGTGATTTATAATGATGAAAAATACAATACCTATTTAATGTCCATTTCTTTTACAACACAGATTTGTAATAAACATTTTGGTGCTTCATCACAAGTGGTTTGTGATAGTCTGACAGAAGGAAAACTTCTTCCTTCTTGTGCAGAGAAGACAACTGAGGTCAGACATTTAGATTTGATTAACATTCTACTAAAATTAATAACTAGCCAAGGATCTATTTCCTTTTGAAAATACTGTTGAATATTGTCATTTTAAAATTTATCCCCACTTAGAAAATAATGCAGCATTGTGTCTTTAAAAATTACTTATATATATTCCATTTCTTAATTTTTAGATCTTTAATAGAGATCTAACAGATCTCTAATAATACGTCACTTTGGTTTCGATCTATGTTTTCTTGGTAGTTTATGGTGATGAGCACATTTCAAATATTTTTCAGTTATTCATATATCTGATTTTATAAAGTATCTTTTGAAATTATTTATTTTTACATTATCATATCATATTTTCAGTTTTTATTTTATGCATAGCCTTATATCATGTTTTATATTATATTTATAATTTTCTTACAATCTATTTTTGACAGTTCTTTTCTCAGGAAAATTTTTGAAAAATTATTTCCATTTTATGATGGAATCTAATTTATAATTTTTAGCTATAACTTGTAATTTTCTTTTTTTTCTGGTCCTGTACCAAAATTTTGGTCTCTTCAATATTATACACATCATCTTTGCTTTCTCTTTGATCTAATATGTATTTTAAATATACTGCTATTTTCTTAAAACATTTATACATTGTTTTTAGCCTCATTTCGGCACTAAGAATTTGTCATTGCAAGATGAAGAAGCCAGAAGTGGACTGAGTCCTCCCTCTGGGGCTGACCAATGTCCTTTGTTCTGCTCCTCGGAAGTCGAGATCCAGTGCTCATTGTTCTCCTGCACAGAGTACATTTGCCTTTTATTCTACACTCTGGCTATAGAAGCTATCATCACATGGCAGATCCATAGTACCTAAAGTTTTAGATTAGAAGATGTAGTTTCTCATCTTTAAAGCTTTGATTATATTTGTTTATTCTGAGCAGATTGCCAAATTTCTATTCTTTTGTTTAATTATTCTTACTTTTGGTATTTTTCAAATGTGACATGTGAAATATATTTCTCTAGTCCTGGGTCCTGGGTTTTCCACGCTATGTGATGAATCATCTCCTAAAGGTGATTAGCAATTTAAACTTCTGGCAGATGCAGCAACACACATCTCATTAATCTAAAGTAAATAATATGGTAATAATCACTTATGTTTACTGAATTAGCGAATTAATGAATGTAAATAGTATACAAATAATTGCAATTCATGCCTATTTGATGCTGAACCCATTAAGTGTTTACACTAAATACAATTTGTCTATATGTTGTTGTATTAGGATTGTCTAGAAAAACAAAACCAACATTTATTTACCTATGTGTATACATCTATAGAATAGTAAGTGATTTATTCCAAAGGATCAACTCACATGATTTTGGTCAATCTTTTTTCTCTTTTTAAAATTCTTAATTCTATAGACTTCATAGGAAGGCTAGAAGTTCAGGGGTAAGTTTGTTGATGCAAATTCGGGTCCAAAGTTGGGTCTAATATTGCAATCTTATGGAACTGAGCCTTCTCCAGAACAACTTTGTCTTTTCCCTTAAAGCTTTCATCTACTTAAATGAGGCTCATCCACATATAGGAAGTAATACAGTGGAGAGTCTAATGATTTAAGTGTTAAATATACCTGTACGTCAATGTCTAGACTAATGTTTGACTAATAACTAGGCATCACAGGCTACCAAAGTTGACACATATAATTAACACCACAAGCTGCTATATTCAATGTCTTTCCATTCTCCAAACTATATGATTTTTACTGACCCATGGAATAAAATCTGTTAGTAGAAGGCTTAAAACACTGCTTGGACATAAATCACTTTTTCATGTGCATGAAGAGAAAAGAACTAAAGTAATAAAACTCTTTCATACAGAGGTCTCAAATTCTAAATTTCTGCTTGGGCCATCATATAATCATCAGCTAGCAATGGGTATATAAGGTCAGGATTTGCATTGGGGTTGGGGTTGGGGTTTGAGTTAGGGTCAGGGTCATCTTCCTGACTCCATTCCCATTTACACCACACGGCAATACTATAGTTACTCAGTTGAGAGCTGTGCTTTCATGTGCCAATTAGATGTGTCCTTTGTAACTGTAAAACATTCCACTTACCAAACAAAAAATCTTTAAAAACTAATTATACACAGGAAGTTTCTCTTTGTCTAATGTGATGTTTTACAATTACAGCAGACTTATCTGATTGGCATAGTGATCAAATGAAGGAAGCACATAAGAATATAGGAATAGCAGTCTATTAATTGTGACAAAACATCATACGACAATATGATACTTTGTGTGTTCAGCATATGTAACATATCTTAGATGCTTCACTCATATAGACTCATTTATTTTCATAAAACATCCATGCAAAGATAATATTAACTTGTCTAGTGATCAGAAGAAGAGATACAAATTTAAATTATGTAACATATCAATTAGCGATTGTTTTATTAAAGCTGCAAATTGCTACTTAAAGTTCTTGTACTGACTAGCCCTTATCAAATTAAAGCTTTCTGCCTACTCAGTGGGTTACACAGTGGCCAAAAACAATTATTTCCTTTCCACTGGACAGTCACATGGTTTGGCCAAGTGGGTGTCCTTCAAGCTGTGGTTTATCACTGAAGTTCAGGCTCAGATCTACAAATGCAAAGTGATGAGTAATTGGATAATGTCAACTTTCCCCAAGGAGATATCAGGTCCAATGCGACAAGCACATTTTAAGACTTTCACTGGGTCAAATGTAGTGTGAGCTCATGGGAAAGTCTACATAAGTAGACTTGATTAAAGGACATTCTCAAATGGAACCAAGGACTCTACTGCCAAGCTGCACTTAATGCTGAGTCAGGTTAGAGAAAACATTCACCCAGCTAATGCTCCTAGCTGCCTTCAGCTAGAGCTCTATATTACACAATTTGTTTGTAATAGGCACCTGAAGACCATTGACCAATTATTTATGTACAAATAAACTTCATTACTTGTCTGATCCAGTCATAATTCTTTTAAAAAAAACTTATTTTCTTGAAGAATAGCCCTTTTTATTCTTTTCAGAACACACTTTTCCTCCCCTGAAATCTCTGTCCCCTGAACTGCAGTGCCCCAAGTCCTCAGTAAAACTCCTTCACATAGGATTCAGGACTGATTATTGACTAATATGTGATACCTACCTGATTTAAACAAGATGCATGTCTTTTTCAAAGAAAAGGATCTGTGAAAGTAAAGGGTGTATATGCAAAGAAGTGAAGAACATTAAAAAATGCTTTTATGATGCTAAAATATTTTGAGTGCCAATTAATCAGAGATCTATGCTAAGTTCCTTACACATTTTATTCCTTAACTCACCACTATATATCAATGATAGATAGTACAACTTTAGTTTTATAACTAATAACATGGAGATAGATATTTAATCATATCTATTGTATAGCCAATAAATAATATGGGTGCATATAGAAAGCTATTTTGTTGATACAGTTGTGATCTACAGTAATCTATGTCCAAACATCTTTAAAATATCTTCCCATATAAGTAGCTTTCAGTTGCTCTTCTGTTTGAAAGAAAAATGAACTGAAACAGGAATACAAGTGGCAAGGCTTTATTAGAATTGAAAAGCTACTGGTTTTCTCAGACCATGGCAATAAACAGTGTTGGGAAGTAGAGTGGGGTTTTTATGAAGACTTAGAGATAGAGAAAGTATTGTGGGAATTCAGGATTGGTTTACTCTGGGAGGCAGGTTAGGATGCTAACTGAAAGGATGTCCTTTGGTGCATGTGAGAAAGGAAACCATTTTGGTTCTGGCACAGTTTAGGGGCTCTTTTGTAGGGTGATGATTCTAACAATTTTAATATTTAGTCTTTTAAAATTTGGGGGGCTCCACTTTCAAAATTTAATGTAAATTATTCTTCAAATAGAATTTTTAATTTTAGTTTATTGGGGCATCTTCATACTAATTTCTATAATGCTTTTAATAGTTTACATTCCCACTCACAATGTAGGAGGATTCCATTTTCCCTTTTGAGCTTCATAAGGATTTTCTATTATTTAATATGTTTATGATGGCCATTCTTTCTGGAAAAAGATGCAACCTAAGGGTTGTTTCAATTTATATTTATCTAATAGTCTGTAAAGTTGAACATTTCATATATTAACTGACCATTTTTAGTTCTGTGAAATGTCTATTCATTTCACTTGCCCATTTTTGAATGGGTCTTTTATTGAGGGATATTATGTTATTAATATATTCTAGATATGAGTCTTCTATCTGAGGAATAGTTGGAAAATTTTCTTACCATTTTGTAGATTTTCTTTTCTCTTGGTCAGCTGTTTCCTTTGTTGTAAAGAAGTGATATGATACACTCTGATATTTTGATTGTTAGTACTATTTTCTGTGAGACCAATGTTTAAAGTCATAGCTATTTTGGGGACTTCAAGTACTACCCATCTCCCAGGTAGGTTGTGTTTCTTTTTTAGCATTTGATTCTTGATTCATTTTGACTTTAGTTTAATATATGGTGAGATATATGAATACAGGCTCAATTTTCTATATATAGATAGGCAGTCTTCCTTATACCATTTACTAAAAGATGTTATCTTTCCTTCAGTGTATGTTTCAGAACCCTTTGTTAAAGATCAAGTTGTTGAATGCAGGTAGTTTCTCCTGTATACTATATTCTGTTCCATTCACCCATGTCTGCTTTTGTGCAACTACCATGCTGGTTTTATCATTGGAGTTTTTTAAAATATGATGCCAAGTGCAGGACTGTGTTGTCTCCTGCTTTGCTCTTGTTACCCAGGGCTGCATCTGGTATCTGGAGTTTTTGTAGTTTCATATGAATGTGAGGACTGTTTGCTCCAGTTCTGTGAAGAAAACTATTGGTATTTTGATTAGGATTGCATTAAATCTGTATGTCAGTTTTAAAAATAAAACCTCTTTTGTGTATCTTTCTGAAACAGTGAAAAAGATGTTACAGTGATATATACATTCCCTTATTTATGACGCTATAATAACATAATAGTTCAATTTTTGAAATGTGCTATATGTCCACAAGCAAACAATGAATAAAATTCATTGTATTTACGCCCAAGGGAACACTATACTGCCGCAAAGAAAGATAGACCTAAGTCTTCTGTAGGAAAGTGAGGGTACCTTGACACCATTTTGTCAGGTTAAATGAATCAGACAGACTATTTTATTTATTTATTTATTTATTTATTTATTTATTTATTTATTTATTTATTGAGACAGAGTCTCGCTTTGTAGTTCAGGCTGGCCCTGAGCTCAGCCTCAAAGTCACATCACAGCAATCCTCCTGCTTCCTGTTGATTGCTGCTGGGGTATTTTATGTAGTAACTGAGGGATCAAACCTGGGTCTTTGTACTTGAAAGGCAGGCGCCAGAACCACTGAGCTAAATCCCTGGTGCAGAAACACAATTTTAAATGTCATATTGCTTCTCTCATATAAGAAATTCAAATTGTAGATAAATAACAAAATAATTGGTAGATATTAGGATGTAGGGAGATCCTCTCAAAAGGGGAAGGAGATCAAGAAATTGAAGGATAGAGTGTTAGGGGAGGGAAAGTATATGAGAAAAGGAATTAAAATGTATTATGTATGTATACCTACTTCACACAAGAAACAAAAATATTTTTTACAGCAATGTGTATGAAATAATAAATAAAATTTAAAAAATAAAATATTGGAATGAAAAAAATTATATGTTAGAAGTAGTGCAATTTGTTGTAAACAAGTTATTCTTCAAGGTAACATTCAAAGTTGGATATTTTTAAAAGAAAGCAGAAGCTTAAATTGAAAGGAAGATTAAATAAATATAAAATAGTTGCAAGTTTATTAAATGTGGTATGAGACTCATCCAATCAGCTCTAATTTTCTATCACCTCCTTCCCAGGATTATACCTGCCTCGCAGTCTTACGTCAATCTCACCTTGCTCCCTCTTTTCACTCACGGATATTTCTCTCCATAAATCTGTGACATGACAGATCTTTATTTTTTTATGATCCATTATTTCTTATAATACCATAAGTATACCCTCGTAAGACCCCCAGTTTCTTTTCCATAAAACAAAATTTTCATAGGTGTGTACCCAGGCTTGCAATAAAGTATTTATTGTAGTGCTTAAAAATGTTAGCTAGGATTAATTTACTTCCATTTCTTAAAGTCCCTTAAAAATATAAAGGAATCATAGTTCAGTTGTCAGGAGCTGAGTCTAGTTCCGTGTGAGCTCTGCCAGATATCTCAGAATTATACAAACCATCCTATTTTTTGGTCTCTCCTTCACCATTCAGAAAATTAAAAGGGAATAATCAACTCTATTTAGTTTTAGCTAATTAGGTTTTGTGGTTTGACTTTTTTAAAATAGAAGCTAACACAATTGTTAAAGTACTAAACCGTACTTCAAGACTTTGAAGAGATATCACAGTAAGGGTCAATCAGACATTTGTAATTTGAAGCACTAATAATTACAAGGCAGTACTACATGTTCTGTCACCATGTATTTACTTACACCATGTTACCTAGTCCATATTTCCAGAATGCCAAGGTTAACTTCTATGCAAAAGGATATTTCTCCAGGCTAGGTCATAGTAGTTAGATAGATAGATACAGAGTTAGATAATTGTAGTAAATATTTCTCAACCTCACAGTGGAAGCTTTGGTTAACCATAACCTTATGTATTTATGGATTATACAATAACCAGATGAAAATATATACAGAATATATTTATTTATTTAAAGTAGCTGAAAATTGCATACATTATAAAATTACAGTGAGTATTTACATAGCATTGGGTCACATTTCTAGTTTTGAGGTATTTTTTACACCAGAAATGAAAATTGTGGAAAAGGATTTTGTTTTCTGGCAGTTACAGATATTTCCTTAACTCTCAGAGGTGAAACTCAAAATGTTTTTATAATTTATTATTTTTATTATTATTATTGTTTATGATCTCAACTCCTCCATTATATTTCATATCATCATGTATGTTTTTATATTTATATGTGCATTGAATTTCATCTCTGCCAATTTTGCTTCTGAAAATGTTTGTTATGTAAATATAATAGAAAATATGTTTAGTATCTTTACTATATTCAGAGTAAAAATTGACTGAAAAATATTTAATACAAATTAATCAAACAAGTTCCATAGTGATTATATGGTAGAATTTAATAAATTTATGCATAGACATGTATTCATTTTTGTCATTTATTCTAATATAAATTTATTTATATTACATTTATACAAGAAGTGAAAAACAAGAAGGCTCTTCAATTTTGTACTGATTCTTAAAGCCCTGTTTTCCCAGGGCAAAAAGTTATAAGCATAATTTTAATATAAGATAGATCATAATAGGAAGATTCAATTAAAAGTCCTACTTAACCATCTTGAAATTTAATTTTTATGTGACCTTTACTCTGAAAAGAAGATTTATGAGGAAGATGAAAAAATCATAAACCATTTATATTGAATTTTAGCGTATATGTAAAGCATTATACAGTAATTCCCTAATGCACATTCAATATGTTGTGCTATGTCTGTGAGTGGATCCTCTAAATATACTAATGTGTTAGAGCTATTTTAGGAAGGACTGCCAACTATTCTTCAAATAAAAAGTGCTATATCTCAGTGTTAGGCCAGTGTTTCTTCAGCAATGTTAATCATTTTAAAAATTAATATTATTACACAGATTCTCAGAACTCTATTTTCATATGCAATATTCATATGAGTACAAATTTATGTTTGTTCTCCAGCTTATTTGACTACAGAGCCCCAGAGAGATTTTTACAAAGTATGGGTTAGCAAATGTTGATTTAGGCAGTCCACAGAGAGTAATGACACTTTTGTCATCGAAGTGTAAAAATGTGGGTCTATCAGACCCATGTTTATTCTTAGAATATATTGAATGATGAATCATAAATTTTAATTTTATGATTTTTATATTAAACAATGAATACAGAAGAGTAAAAATACCACAAAAATAAAGTACTGAATTTTGTATTCACATAGACTGTATAAAAAAAAATCACAATTTTCAAGATGGATTTTTGTTTTTTTTGGTGTACAGAGTCTAAAATAGAAAAAACAAACAAATACATTTTTATATGAACTATTAGTAGGACTTTACAAAAATAATATTTACTTCAATTATCACATTTAAGGCAGTCTGCACACATACTAGCATGTTCCATATAAAAATATCATGTATGCTGACAGTGCATGTGTTTTCCTTTCCTCACCATTTTGTAGGACATACTTGAAATCCCATTGGTCTTACTTTTCTGTGAGAAATTTCTTATTATATTACACAGTGTGTAATTAACAGGAATATAATATATAAATAAAATATTAAATTGTTAGTATATACTGTGCATTTAGAATAGACATAAACATTTTACATTACTGTGCACTTGCACAAATAAAATGATAAACAAATAAAAACAAAAAGATAAACAAAAATATAAAATATAAATATAAAGTATAAAAATAAAAAAAATAAAAAGAAACAAAAGATAAACTCAGTGAACCAATTAAAATCCAAAGGTGTAAATGAATGCCAAAATGTATGAGAGATAATGTGAAATAGAAAGAAAATATGTACAAGGAAAAGGAAAGTGGTTAAGGGAATGTAAAGAAGAGAAAGAAAAATAACCAGATAGTAAAAAGAAAGGAAACAAAGCTTATGCATTTAGGGGCAGGGATTGTAGAGAAGGCAGGGAAAGAGGAAAAATGAGAATCAAGATGTGTCATTTACAAGTATAAAGTCTCAATGTTAAATGTGATTACAATGTATGCACAAAATGTACCAATAAAATCATTTTTCAAAGAAAAAAAACCAAATTCTTTCATGAATTACAATGAAAGTGACATTTAACTCAACATCAAAAACTGTCAACATCAAAAACTTAACTTCAATTGTCACAGCCAAGGCAGTCTTCACACATGGCAACTGCATGTTCCAAGTTTCACTTCTACCTGTAGAGCATATGTTTTGTTTTCTTGCCCTTTCTAATGGGAAACAGTTGACACCATTTAGATATTCCGGTTGTAGCAGGTCTATTCATGCTGTGTGTGCTTGTTCACCAGTCATCTCAGTAGTCTAAACATTTTTTGCATAGTTCCCTGGGCAGAAACAATTTTTACCCTCTGCTGTAAAGGATCTCTTATGAGTTTCAGTTTCAATCTAAGAAAATTCTCTGTAATGATTTGTACATTTTTTCCTTTGTAAACTACTGAACTATTCATGCCACATATACATCAGAATGAACAAAACACAATTGACCACTGCTTTGTGTTTTGAGTGACATCATAGTTGTTGCATAACTCATCAACAACCTCAACTCTACCTTTGGTTTTTGTGGCAGAGAATTATCATCTCAGGCTTCCATTTTATTGAGGTGTCCCTATCAATATTTCCAACATGGCTCAATTCTGAAATCAGCAGTACTAGTTTGCCATACATGAGGCCAGTGTGAATCTTTCTGAATTCCAAGGATTGCACTATACAGTTTCTGTTCAGAAACTGCAATATTTTGTTTAGAATTTGGGCTTTGTAACTGAAAATAGAACTTGTGCTCTGTTACCAAATGTAACAACAATCAGAAATGAATATTAAGTTGTGTCTTATACTGGTGCAAATACCCATTGTGGAGTGTAACAGAGCACAAGTTCTGTTTTGTGGAGTGTAATTATGATGTGTATATGCAATGTACCAATAAAGATTTCAATTAAACAAAAAGAAATGAATAAACTAGTTGTTAAATATTACATGCTGATTAATTTGAGAAATGTGAGCAACAAGTCTATTCATAATATTATTCAGTATATTATGATACAAATAAGTACTTAATGGCTGAATTCCAGGGTAAATGTTTAAATTGAAAGCATAATAAGTCTTTGCATCTGTAAGTGCATATATTTTTATGTCAATTTTGACCCATCACTTTTCTGTAAGTCTTTTACATTGCTGCCCTTACTATGAAATACGGCTATGTATTCATGTTGCTATTTTCTTCTTCATCTGAATGAAGAAAATCTGCATTACTTTTGTGCATCAGTCAGTCTTTGCTCCATTGTAATGCCTCAGGAGCTTTGGCTCACATGGAAGGTGTCAAAGTAATCATAATCATCATCACTATCATCTTTGTCATCATCATCATACACTCACATCACTCACATGTTGTGAAAATATGTATTTAACCATAACAGATCATCTTCATCATCCATGCATGAATCTGATATTACTTTTACTTTTAAATCTAATAAACATGGTGATGGTTATAATCATTTGATCTGTATGATGTTTAGTTGTGTAAGGTTTTTCTATCTATTCTTACACGCTAAAAGCTTTCTAAGTGGAAGTTATTAATTATTTCAAAGTTTTATGTACAGTTTAATATACACATTTTGTTTATTAACATTAATAACTTATTTTCAAGTCAAAGTAAATTTATCTTCTGGAATAAATTAAATGTGTCATAATGAACTTTTTAATTTTAATTTTCTTTTTAAAAAGTTCACTCATAGGCTTACTGGCCTCCAGGCCCAGGCTGGAAGAGCACCAAGGGACTAAGGTTAGCAGGGGGGCGGCTAGGGAAATGGCGACTGTGGCACCGAGTCTGCGTCACTGAATCTGTGATGGGGTTGGAGCTTGCTGGCTTCCAGGCCTGTGCCGGAAGAGCGCCCAGGGACTGAGTTTGAGAGCGGGTGGCTCGGGAAATGGCGACTGTGCCACCAAACTTGTGCCAGGGTTGGAGCTTGCTGGCCTCCAGGCCCACGCCGGAAGAGCACCCAGGGACTGAGTTTAGCAGCAGGCGGCTCAGGACTACAGCACCAAGTCTGCATCACTGAATTTGCGACGGGGTCGGGGCTTGATGGCTTCCAGGCCTACAATGAAAGAGTGCCCAGGGACTCAGATTGGGAGCGGGCGGTTTGGGAAAAGGTGACTGTGTCACCAAACCTGCGGCAGGCTTGGAGCTTGCTGGCCTCCAGGCCTACGCCAGAAGAGTGCCCAGGGACTGAGATTAGCAGGTCAGTCTGACTTTCTCCACAGTAACTGCAGAAGCACATCCAGTCAGCTTGTATTGGTGAGTACGTGGGCCTGTTGGAACAACAGACCCTACCATTGCAACTGAACAGGGTCTACAGCCTACTGGCTTCCAGGCTGACTGCACAAGTGAGCACAGAGACTCTGTATTGCAACCTCAGACAGTGCCATTGTAGCAGTTCAGGAGCCACAGTCTCCCTGCCTCTAAAGCAGACAGGAGAAGGTGTTCTGACTGTATTGATTGAGTGCCTCATATAGTGTAGCAGAACTAGAGGTTTTTCTTTATGTCCCAATACAAACTGCAAAGAGCAACCCAGGAAACACTGCAATTTTAAGGTTCCTAACTATTAGGAGGAAAGTGACTTGCAACAAATAGCACCAGAAAACAGGGCAGGTCAGAGATTAGGAAACACTCAAAATCTCAGATACAAAGATCCTCACATCCAAGTAACACAGGGGGAAGGGAAACAGAGAACTGTGAAGCCCAGTCTCCAGGGCCCTCGGAAATGGTAACCAGAGCAGATCTAGTAAAATGGAAATCAGAACTGATCTCTGAGATGAAAACAGAGATATTGGACACTGTCAACATGACAATTAATAAAGCTAAAGAGGAAATCATGGAGTTGATAGAATCCAAGACAGCAAAAGCAATGGAACCTTTTCAACACGTACAAGAAGATCCGAGGAAATTAAGAAAGAAAATGAATGCTTGCGCAATAGAATGAATTTGGCAGAAGACCGAATTTCAGACCTAGAAGACAGGATCTCAACCAATGAACTGGAAAGGCATAATCTGTGAAAAAAAGTAAGTGATAATGAAAAGTCAAACCCACAGCTCCTAGATGGTACAAAAAAGAATAACATAAGATTGATTGGGGTCACTGAGGAAGCAAGAGACAATGCTAAAGACAACAAAAAGCTATTCACACAGATAATGGTAGAAAATTCACAGAAAAAGGTACAGAATTGGACATACAAATACATGAAGCATACAGAACTCTACATGCCCATGACATGAAAAAATCTACACCTAGGCATATAATCATAAAAGTCCCAGTTATCCAAAAAAGGAATGAAATACTGAAAGCAGCCAGAGAAAAGAAAACAGTTACATTCCAAGGGAAGCCTGTCAGGATCACAGTGGACTTCTCAACTCAAACACTCAATGCAAGAAGAGCCTGGAGTGAAGTCTTCCAAGTCCTAAAGGAAAATAACTTCCAACCCAGAATGATGTGTCCTGCAAGACTATCCTTCAAAATTGATGGGGAAATAAGATACTTTCATGACAAAGAATACCTGAAAAACTTCACAAATATGAAACCTGTGCTCCAAAACGTTTTAAAGAATATCTTGAAGAAAAATAAGGAAAGTTACGAATCCATGAGACCTAACCGAGTCAATCCATGGGACCAAACAATAAACTGATGGGGAAAGGACAAAAGTAGAATAACACAGCCAAGAACAGGAAAACATGGCAGCACTAAATTTACCTATATCAGTCATAACCATTCATGTCAATGGACTCAACGCGCCAATTAAGAGTCACAGACTGGCAGAGTGGATCAAAAAACAAGGTCCTACAATCTTCTGCATACAAGAAACACATTTAATTCAGAAAGAAATCCATGGACTAAAAGTAAAGGGATGGAAAATAATACTCCATGTGACAGGAAACAGCAAGAAAGCAGGAGTGGCAATTTTATTTGCAGACAAAATAGACTTCAAGCCAAAGCTGATAAAGAGAGATAAAGATGGACACTATCTTTTAGTTCGGGAAAAATCCAAGAGACAGAAATCACAGTCTTAAATAACTATGCTTCAAATTCTAATGCATCCAACTATATAAAACAAATATTAACGGACTTGAAAAATCAGATAAACTCCAATACAATAATAGTAGGGGACCTCAATACCCCACTTTCACAAAGAGACAGATCAACTGGACAAAAAGTCAATAAGGAAATCCTTTAGCTCAACCAGACTCTTCAGAAATGGACTTAATAGATGCCTACAGAGTATTTCACCCCACAAAGTCAGAATATACATTCTTCTCAGCTGCTCATGGATCATTCTCCAAAATAGACCATGTACTCATTCATAGAATAGGTTTAAGCAAATATAAAGGGATTGAAGTTATCCCTTGTATACTGTTGGACCATAGTGCCCTGCAATTGGAGTTGAATAGCAAAGGGAAGCCCAGGATCTTCACAAACACATGGAAACTGAACAACATTCTGTTGCCCAACCAATGGGTCACAGAAGAAATTAGAGAAGAAATTGAACAGTTCTTACAACTAAATGATAACCCCAGTACAACATATAGAAATTTATGGGACATAATGAAAGCAGTTCTATGAGGAAAATTCATAGCAGTAAAAGCCTACATCCAGAAAATGGAGCAAGCTCAAATAAACAACTTAATGCCTAACCTCATGCAACTAGACAGAGAGGAGCAAAACAAACCAAAAGCTGACACTGGGCAAGAAATTATAAGGATCAGGGCAAAAATTAATGCAATAGAAATCAAGAGAACGGTTCAAAAAATCAATGAATGTAAAATTTGGTTCTTTGAGAGGATAAACAAAATTGATAGACCCTTAGCCAACCGTATTAAACAAAGTAAGGAAAAGGCTCATATCTATGCTATTAGGAATGAGAATGGAGAAATTACTACTGAACCAGAGGAAGTCCAGAGGATAATAAACACCTACATTGAAAATTTATACTTCAATAAAGTGGAAAATGTAGAAGAAATGGATAGATTTCTAGACACATATGAACTCCCAAAGCTGAATAAAGAAGATATAGAAATGTTAAATGTCCCAATAACAATCTGTGAAATTGAAAATGTATTTAAAAACTTGCCAACAAAGAAAAACCTGGACCTTACGGTTTTACTGCTGAATTCTATAAAACTTTTAAAGAAGAGTTAGTGTCTCTACTTTTGAAACTCTTCAGTGAAGTTGAAAAGGAAGCAGTACTCCCAAACTCATTCCTGGAAGCAACAATTACCCTGATTCCAAAAGCAGAGAAAGGCCAAACCAGAAAAGAGAATTACTGGCCAATATATCTAATGAATATCGATGCAAAAAATCCTCA
>PVIR01028850.1:0-21295 GCA_004026965.1 Petromus typicus | reverse complement strand
AGCACAGCTCCAGGGGTACCACTCATGGACTGGGGGACACAGCTCATCAGGGGGTGTGCAGTACCCCTACTCTGTAAAATCAAAGAGATGATTCTAGGAGTTGAGCAGTGGGGTGGCCAGATACCAGCTCCCTGAAAATGCCCCATACCAGTACCAGGGCCCACTGCACACATAACCTTCCACGGCAAAAGGGACTGGGCGGGTACGATTAAACTGAGGCTCCGGAGGTGGGAGACTGTGTGGGTTTTCCAGCTGGGCCCAGTGTAATCACAGGGTCCTTACAGAACAGAAGCGGAGGGGTCCCTCAGAGAACACAGGACGGTGAAAGAAGAGGAGAGACAGAGAGAGAGGCAGAGACAGAGAGAGATAGAGACAGAGACAGAGAGATGAGAGAGAGAGACAGAGAGACAGAGACAGAGAGAGAGGCAGAGACAGAGAGACAGAGACAGAGACAGAGAGATGAGAGAGAGAGACAGAGAGACAGAGACAGAGAGAGAGGCAGAGACAGAGAGACAGAGACAGAGACAGAGAGAGGAGAGAGAGAGACAGAGAGACAGAGACAGAGAGAGAGGCAGAGACAGAGAGACAGAGACAGAGACAGAGACAGAGAGAGACAGAGAGAGATTTAAAGAAGCTACACTACCAGCTTGAAGACCCAGGAGGAGACCGCTGGCCCAGGAACGCAGGCAGCCTCCAGGAGGATGAGAACAGACTCTCGAAGGAACACGGGCAGCTGACACCTTGGTGTCTGCTCAGCAAGAGCACTTCCAGGCTGCTGAGCTCCAAAGCAGCCACCATGCTTATGGTAATTCATTGCACTAAATGGAAACTAATACAGGAAGCAGAGCTTTCTACGAGAGAAAGCTGAAACCATATTCCATAGGGCACACACAGAGACAGGAAAGTTCTATGGGGAGACAGGGGGCTCTGGATGGGCGTCTTCTCATGGTCCAGCAGGGCTGGGGCGTTACGGGGAGGGCTGCCCTGTGTGACACGCTGGACCGCAGGGACTGTCCACCCTGTGACTCCGGGTCACAGTGTGGGGCCCAGGCGTGACCCCGTCACTGTGTTTTTCTGCAACCCCTCTCTAGGCCCCAGGAGACGCCTCCAGCCAAGGCCAGCAGGGAAGGCAGCCCAGCTGCTCTGCACGGACACACAATGGTCACCTAGTGTGGGCCCCACTTCCAGACCACTCACCTGCAGCAGCTCAAACACGGCAAGGAGATCCCCTCCGGAGAGAGCCCCGCAGAAGATGGGGTGATAGTGCAGCCGGGGAGGCTCGTAGTCCTGGCCAGCCAGGGTCACAACCGGGGAAGCCACCGTGGCCCCCAAGTATTCTGGCTTCCCCTAGAGTGAAAATTAAATTATTTTCCTTCCCTCACTGGCTCTGATCCACATTGATGCCATTTGGCAAAGAACCCTCATGACAGTGTGAGCACCGTCCCTATTCCCTCGCTTTGCTCCCTCTGCTGCTGAGCTCCAGTGCCCACCCCTTGGTGTGTGCCACCCAGGGTGCCAGGGAATGTTACAGGGTCACCTTGGGGATTCTGTCTTGGGGGTCTCTCTCTCTCTGCATTTCTTTTTTTTTTTTTTTTTTGAGACAGTGTCTCAATTTGTAGTTCAGGCTGGTCCTGAACTCAGCCTTGAACTCAGCAGTCCTCCTGCCTCTGCCTCATGAGTGCTGGGATCACAGGTGTGAGCCACCACATTCAGCATTGTGGCATGTGCTACTGATTGCTGGTGAGCGTGAGTCACCATGCCTGGCATTGTTGCATGTGGTTACCGGGGATCAAACCTGGGTCCTTGTGCTTTCAAGACAGACGCCAAAATCACTGAGCTAAATCCCCAGCACCCTTTCTCTGCAGTTTTGACCCCAGTTGATCACCCTCGAAGACCAGCAAGGAGAAGTGAGACGGGCGTGGACACTCCAAAGCCCCCAGGTGGGCATCACTGTGGCCAGAGGAGCTTCGGAGCTGAGAAGACGTAGTCTGACTCTCAGATCTGCCTGTCTAGGGCATGGCCGGCGCGGGGCAGCGGTGCTTCTCTGGGGAAGTACACACTGCACGCATCACAGCCTTCTCACTAGGGCTGACCTTGACAACAATTTAGGGGAAAATCTAAGAGAAGAACTCAAAGGGAAGCAAATAATCATCGCCAATTTCCACAGAGTCGGCAGTGTCCCTAGTCACACCTAGGGCCCTGACCACTCTCAATGCCAGGACGTTATTTAGTCTAAAGTAAGTGAGCAAGATGAGGCGGCACACAGCAGTACCCCAGCTTCTCGGGTGGCGGACGTGGAGACTCACAAGGTCAGGCTCAGCCTGCACACTGCAGTGAGACTGTATCTCAGTGTACAGTGGTTTGAGGGGCTCAGTGGCGGAGAGCTGGCGGAGGGAGCGTGAGGCCCTGGGTTCAGTCCTTGGCGTCCCCCACCCCGCCGGCACTCACCACCGCGTCGCTGTCGTACAGCTCCACCACCACGAGCGGTGGGCACTGAGCCAGCTCCTGCTCGTCTCCGTGCAGCACCAGCTCATTGAACAGCAGCGTCTGGTTCCAGGTTGGGGACAGAGTCTCGGAAATGACCTGGAGAAGAGACCAGGAGAGCCTGCAGCTGCGGTGTAAGGGAATCCGGGCGCGATCAACCTGAGGAAGGGGGACCCCGAGCAGGCCCTGCTCCTCCACTCAGCGTCCACGCAGCCGGGTGCTCGGAGCAGCTGCACCGCTCAGTCGCTCGGGCTGCGGGGCTCCTTGGACGGGCTTTCTTTCATTCTCTTTCTGAGCTGGGTGGTGATTAACACCCACCACATAGATCGTCCAACCTGCTTCTCAGCAGCTCAGGCCCGACAGCGGCCCTCACGGGGCACTTCCTGGGCTTCGGCTGCACTGCACACACAGGCCCAGACCTGGCCTCACACACACCCGGGGACGGTACCGCCCTCGCGCGGGGCCAGCTGGGCAGAGTGGAGCGTGACCCGGACGCCCTGGCTCTGAAGCCCAGGCTGCTGACTCCATCTGTCCCGTCTGATAACAGCTGATGTCTCCCGCACTGCGGGTGGGAACTGAGGGAGAAGACCCCGTGATTCTTCCATTACGAACACGTCGCCAAAAGCTGAGCTTAAAACTCTACGATTCCCTGTGTGAAAGGCTTCGGGAATTCCGCTTACTGCTTGGGACGGGCCAGGGTCTCCAGGACAGCCCTCACCACTCCGCACGGCCTCTTTCTTGCGTGGGGTTTGCTGCAGCAACAGACTACGGTGCTTGCAGTTGCTGCACCTATTTTTCAGTTGGAGAAATCATAGGTCCAACAAGGACAACGGCTTCCACAGCTGGTCCAGAAGAAACCCGAGGCACTGAGGTTCAGTGACAGCCCTGGCCAGGCCACACAAGACACTTGGAAAGAGAAGGCGTATTGACTGTCACGCCCTTGTATGTGTGCCGTCAGATTGGTGTGTTTGCATTTCTTCCCCTTCACAATTTTTTGATTCTAGAGTATATTGTTCCTCAGATAAAATGAAGCTTGAAGCATTTCAGAGAAGATAGAACTTTCTCATGAGAAAGGAATGGCCTCAGGCAGCAGACAGCAGGAGTTGTGGAGCTGCAGAGCTGTCGCCTGTGTTGGGGACCAACAGCCCGAGACTGTCTTCCCAGTGCTTTGAAAACAGATTTGTCTCCCTCGCCCCCTAAGCCCACAGCGTCACACGAGAGCAGTCCAGGACTGTCACAGCGTCTTCCTGATGTCTCCCACGGCTGCACCTGGCGCTCATGGAGTGCAAAGAGCAGCACCCATCGATCACCCTGTGCGTTCAGAGGAGGGGAGCTGGGCCTGAGCTCCGGCCCTCGGGATGGCCTTGGCTGGTCGAGACTGCTCCGCCAGGACCCTCGGTGTCAAGGCTCAGTCTGAGGTGCTGACCCAGCACCTGCTCCCGGCCTGCTCAGAAGCTATTTGCATGATGGCGAGTGGGTACTGCCCGTATGCACAGGTGCACCTGGTTCAAAGACCGCACAGTCACTTTGAGGGGTACGAAACCTCACGCAAGTGAAAATAGTCTCCAGTCCCTGCCGAGGTGCCCACGCTCAGCCTCACTTGGGCCCACTTCTTCAAAGAGGCACTGAGCTGGGCTAACCATTATTTAGGAGGCCACAGAGACTGCACACACTGAGGAGGGAGGCAGACACCACGCAGAAAAGAGCAGTGCGCTCAGGTAACGCTTTGTGCAGCACAGGTTTATTACCTAGCCTAGTGTACAACTGGGGCAGGTGATTTCATTTCTGCAAACATTAGCTTTCCCATTAAACCAGGGTTGGCACCCAGTCTGCGGTATTGTTATGGTCACTGTCTAAGGTAAAGAGTGTCATCTCCTGGCATGCAATAGCTGCTCAGTAAACACACACACTGCACCCCAGTCCACACTCACTGACACACGAGTAAACATTTTTGGCTGTAAGTGTAACTCAGTGGTGAACAATTTCCAGCACCACAAAATCTAAACATTTACAAACGCCCACCACACGCCAGCCTTGGCACACAAACCGGTCTCGGCCAGCCGTGCAGGTCCTCAGAGCCAAGGCCGTCCCGAGGGCCGGAGCTCAGGCCCAGCTTCTAAGACCCCCATGCTCCCTCGTGGCCACCTGGCCCTCTCTCCACCCTCCCAAGGCCTTCCCCGCAGCGCCCACCTCCCTTTTCCGTTATCCGTCAGTCACAAGATTTCCCACCCTGTTACTGCGGTGATCCTGCAGTAACTGAGTCTCCTCTTTGAAACTTCCCTGGCCACAGAGTGACTTGGTGGTGGGCGATCGGCAGGCCTCTGTCCTAAAGGCCCGGTGTTCAGTCCACCAGGAGAACTGGGCCCAGCTGTGCACTGGGGACCTGGGCTCTCCATCACTGGAACAGGGAGGAAAATGTCCTCTTTTCCCCAAATAGACATGAGTGGTCAAGGGAAACAATCTTGGGACCAGTCGAGCTCGGGCTTCGACCTTGGCTCCACCCTTCCGGCTGTCAGTCTCTGAGTCTTACCTTTCTGGCCTGCTGAAGGGGACACTCAGAACACCCGTCCGTGACTGCAGTGGGTGCAGCAAACCAGGCTTAGGTAACGCTTGGCATCATTCATGGCAGACGGGCAATTTTGATAAATGGCAGCACTACCAGCAAAAGTCAGGTATGTGGCTCAAAATTAAGGAGACAAAGTCCAGGGCGCAATGGAAACTACTTTCCCTTACAAATGATTATTTGATTAACCTAGCCCTTCTGTTTCTTTGAGACACGAATCTAAATCAATGAAGGTACTATACAGAGATGCAAAATGAGGTCATTTTACAGCAGTCTCAGGAGCCCACTGGTCTGCACTGCCCTGGAGCTCCCACAGAGCTGAGGCTCTGGAGGGCAGACCCTCCTTCGCAGGCCTGCTGGTTCTGAGGGAGCCGCAGGCAGCCCGGCTAGCTGCACTCAGGGAGGCGCTGTGGGGCCCACTGTGAGGGAACACCCCTTGCTGTGGTCCCCACACCCAGCTAAGCAGCCAAGGGCCAGAGTACTCTGCTTGGCATCACGCAGCTAGTGAGGGGGCGCTCAGACCGGACCTGGGGTGGCCGGCCGGACTGACGCTCATAGTCCCTGCGCTGGGCTCGGCCCTTCAAGAGCCAGGCGCGGAGTGATCTGCTGTTCTCCTGCGTGCGCGTTCACGCTCAGTCACAGAATCGGGGTGGGGTCACCTTCCTTGTGGAGTCTGGCCTGATTCCCCTGCCAAACAACTAACCCTGCCCCGCACTGGGACCCTGTGTGCCAGGGCCTCATCCTCTCTCTCCCGGGCTGTGTGTGGGTCAGCTGCGGGCTGCGGAGAGAAGGCAGCTGGTCCCCTGCTTACCTTCGTGGTCTGGCACTGGGACAGGAAGGTGACTTTGGCAAAGGGGTCAGAGAGTCCGTTGCTGTCCGCTGCGATGAGGCCCCGGGCTTGGTACATGTGCGCTCTCAGTTGGAAGACGTGTCGGGCTGCGGAGAAAGAGCACGCAGGGCAGGGTTAGCGCCTCCGGCAGCGGCACGTGGGTGCTTGTGTGCTGTGATGTGCGTTGTATATCCGCAGACGGAGGGAGGTGGCCGTGGGCACCACTGTGACTTGCCGGAAGCCCTAAAGAGAGGGAAGAGGTCCCGTGGGTGGAGAATCGGGGTGCTGACTTACACTTTCTCTACCTGCACAACCACCTTGTGAGATACATATAATTACCCCACTTTACAGCTAAGAAAATGGCCTGAGATGCGGCCAAAGTTCTTCCTCACATTCACAGAGCCTGGATTTTTATCTCTATCCGCTTCCAAAATCTTCTTTTTCTAAAATGTCATATTTTAGTCACTAGTAATTCTCCTACTTCTGATTGTGAGTGTGTGTGTGTCTGTAAGGACAAACTCCACAGATAGCTGTCATGTCGATAAACTCAAGAAGTGTCTGGCTGTCCCCGTCCCTCACTTCCTTACTCTGCCGGCCAAAGGCACTGCGTGCGGAGCCCTACGGGGCTGGAGCGCTGACCAGGGTGGCCTCCTGTGCCTGAACAGGAAGAAGCAAGTAAGAGCAAACCCCAGGAGATGGACGTGCACATGCACCGTCCTCCACAGCACATGTAGTCAGGCGCTGCAGAGACGAACCAATTAGTGTAGAAAGCAATGCCACGCTCTGTACAGGCAAGAATGTGGCTGATCCGGCCGGCATACGGGCCCAGGCAGCGTGGTCACGTGAAGGGTGTGAGTGAGGCGCTCCTGACAGTGTGTACTCAAGAGAGGGGGTGTCAGGCAAGGTACCAGGAGAATAAAACAGTCCAGTTTGCAAAGATAGAAGGGACTCGGGGAGGGAGTAAGATGACACTGCCCCCTCTGGCCAGGCAGCCGGAGGACGGGCCCCCAGGCTCAAGGGTGGGAGACACGCAGCAGTGGGCGCCACAGGGCTTGGCCCCCACCCGGCAGGACGAGGAAGGGCAGCGAGGCGCAGCCCCAGAGGCAGTTCTTCCTTGATTGTCTTGAGACCGAGCACATTCCTGTCCTTCCACCCCGTGCTGCTGTCTGGCCACAAGGGGACCATCAAGGAGCATGAGAATGCAGCACCCTTTGGACCAACTCTGATCCTGCAAAGTATCTGGAAATGAGTCCAAATCTTTCCCATTAAGTCCAGTGACCTACAACACAGGGTCTCTAAGCTCAGATCAAGTCAGGGGAATAAGAGCAGCGATTCTTTTGGACAGTTTTAAAGCCTCCCTGGTCCCATCAATAAACCAATGGATGAGTTCACTGATCACTGTAGCCCCCCGTGATCTAGTCACCTTCCACAGCCTCACCTCTGAACAGGGGACAGTCTGATCTACACCGTAATACACAGTTAACAGATGACGGGGCAAAGCATCGCCAAGCTCTGCTTCCTTTCCACTGCTTCCCGTCCTCCTTTAGAGAGGATTTCTTTTCGTGGACCCCAGTGACACATGCCTCAGACTGTCACTGGGTGTGCGGGGCAGATGTGCTTGTTTGGGAGCCTCGCTGGCAAGAGGCCCCTTAAGATGACAACAGCAGACAGTGCAATGCTCAGTAGATGAGGCAAAAAGTTGCTGGCGGGAGAGCGTTAGGAGCTGGTTCACGTGCTCCTCTGCACACGACACAGTCTGGAAAATTTCTCCAGCTGGAAATGAACTCGGGAACGTCTCATTCCTCGAGACTGCCCACCAGCTCCCTCGGAACGACCGGGCCTAGAAGTTCAGCCAAGTCTTCAGTAAGCAGCCCCTTGAACAGCTCTGGGATGACGGCAGCTAAACAACTCTGGGGAGGACAAGGACCTGAAAAGCTCCGGGAGGATGGGGAGCTGGGCAGCCCTGGGGAGGATGAGGAGCTGAGCAGCTCCGGGAGGACGGGGCGCTGAGCAGCTCCGGGAGGACGGGGCGCTGAGCAGCTCCGGGAGGACGGAGCGCTGAGCAGCCCTGGGGAGGATGAGGAGCTGAGCAGCTCTGGGACAACAGTTACTTAGTCTATGTTTTGTAGTTTGAAGCTCTCCTCTGTTATCTCACACCGGTGTCTCGCCCGCAGCTCACTCTCACTGGGTTTGGTGAGCTGTTGACGCCCGCTGAGGGACAGCGTCACCTCTCACTCACCTACGTCCCCATCACTCTTCCACTGCGACTGCGCCTTCCATATTTAGATGCAAACTAATTATTTGCTGCATGGATATTCTCTGGAGCGTGCAATCTCCCGCAGGTGGGGAGGCAGCCAAAGCCGTCAATGTCAGGGCACAGTGGAGAGGCCTTATCACGTCCTCCCAAGCAAATGGCCCGCTGCAGGAAATTAGCAAGCCCTGGAGAAATACACTCCTGAGCCCAAACAGCAAACATACCTGAGTCCTTGGTCCCTAGGGGGTGTGCCTATAAAAGCAAGGGAACACCTCGATTGGCTGTTATTACCCCAAAACAAAAGCTCACCAGCGGCAGGCAGGTTGGGGGTGATCTGCTCCATCACCACCATTTGGATCTGAACTGCGCCCCAGAGCGGAAGCGCTCCGGGCAGGCTTGTGGGAGGCGCCATCCTCGTCCTGGGACTCCCCAACTGCAAGTTCATCTGCTGTGTGCTGCTGGGACAGGGCTGGGGAAGAGGCGGTCTCCCCCAGCTCCCCCCTCCCTGCTGCCTGCCTCCTGCGATGTGAGCGCTTTCCTCTGCCCAGCGCTCCCACGGCCTTTGTCTTGGAGCTGACTGATTACAGACTGAGCCTCTGAGCCCAGATGACCCCTCCTTTCAGTGTGGGGTTCTGTGCACTTTGTCTCATCAACAGGAGAGGGACTCATATACGGGTCTCGGGCAACTTTAGAGCATCTCTCCGTGGACACTCGCTCTCCATCTACGAGGGATGGTGTGAGAAATAAATAAAATGTTACTCTCAAAGAACAGGGCACTATGCCCGGTCCTTGTCGGGCGACACATCCACCCTCCCAGAGATACACACGCTTGTGATGACACTGGGCATCGGCATCAGCGCTGGAGCCTAAGCATCTGCTGCAGGGCTTCTCCGGCCGAGGCACTGAGATGCCACTGACAGTCAAGCTTATGTGCATCTGAGGAGCTTTGTGGCAAGTGGAGCAGGTGTGTGAGCGGGTGTGCAGGGCAGGTGTGCAGGGCAGGTGTGCAAGGCAGGTTGCAGGGTGGTGTGCAGAGTGGGTGTGCCGGGCAGGTGTGCAGGGTGGGTGTGCAGGGCAGGTGTGCACAGCGGGTGTGCACAGTGTAAACACAACAACTCTCGTGAGAATAACGACATGGGGAAGGATTCTGTCGAGTATGCTGGCTTTGTCACCCCGGCCAGGAGCTGAGCTGAAGAGACACTAGTGACATCGGTCACACTAGGACTTGGAAGAGCGAGAACTTCCAGGCCACACACAGAGGAAATGGTGCTGTGCCACAGGCCACTGCAGAAGAACCCACTGAGGCTGACAAAAACTCCACCTGCACAGTCCACCCACAGAGAAACTCATTTAGGATTTCCCCATTGACAGGGAAGCATAAATATTTATTCCAGATGCATTTAGAAACTTCACTTCATACTTTGCATTAGAACATTTGAAACTAAGGAGGAATACTTTCGACCTCTAGAAAGAAGTTAATTCAGTGGATCTACAATAATGTGCCACAGTTCAGCTATCATTGCTTCCACACAAGCCCATCAGAGACGCCCGATGCCCCGCGTTGCCCAGTGGGCACCATACCTTGGTAGAGCAGGTTGGATGGAGGGTGATTAGTGCCAGCAGCTTTGGAGGGCATTTCTGCTTCATAGCCCACAGGCAGGTTGGCCAGCATGGCGCTGGAGAATCGGGTGGAGCCCAGCCACAGGTACACATCCACCTTGGCCTGCACGGACCACCCGGCCGGCCGCTTCCCCGGGAGCTGAGGAAAGAGACGGGAGCCGCCTGACGCACACGGAGGCTCGTTCAGAGAGCAGCATGGGAGGTGGCTGCGGTTACCTCCCGTGGAGGAGGACCCACGTTCCAGTGGCCTGAGGCACAGCACGCTCTGCAGGGAGCCCTGGTCGTGGCACCTGACAGGGGGCGTGTTCCTGCCCTTGTTTTACAGATCAGGGACTCGGCTCAGGATTCAGCGAGCTGCCCAGTACTCCTCAGCTTTTAACTGACAGAGCCGAGGCTCCAAAAAGAGATGGTTCTGAGTCTCCTGTCTCTGAACTCAGAGCCCACTCTCACCACTGGGCTGAAACCACCCAACCCGAGGTTTCCAGGCTTTGCTTCTCTCAGCTTTGTCGTTCTTCCCCTGTCAAGACCTTTCCTGCGTGGCTGCACACCTGTGCCTCCTTCGCCCTCCTCCTGCGGTGTGGCACCTGGTCCCCTGCCCCCCGCTTCTCTGTGTGCCTGTGAATGTGCAGGTGCATGCACCCTGAGGACCCGGACCTTAGCGTGCTGCTTGAGGCAGACAGTCTGACCCCTTTGCTGCCCAGCAGCAGCCCCGGAGGACTGGGGTTGGCACTGGATTCTCGGTCTGTGAGTAGCTGGTGGCCCTGAGACACAGCTGCTCCCCAGACTGCTGACTATTACGAGCACCTCTTCAGAACTCCCTCTCAGTCATTTCCTCTTCCGTCTACCCCTCTGACCTTCCACGGAAGATCACAAAATCCATTTGGGGCCGCCAGAGCTCGCCTGACGGTGTCTGGGCACTGGGTGGGCCTCTGACTCCAGGCTGGGTGTGACTATTCACCTGTCTGTCTTGCTCTGCGGGCTCCAGGAGCAGATTTAGAGCAACGCAGTGTAGCATCTGCTGTAAGTGCCAGGAGCATCTGCAGAGGGCGTGGGGGGGGGGACACCACAGCGCAGGGGGCTCAGCCCTGTGCACTCATGCAGAGATGAGGAGGGACCCGGCGTGTCCTGGGGCACATCGAGGGGCAGGGAGCGAGGGGCAAGGCTGGCCAGTGCTCCACCCCCTCCTCGGAGCTCTCCCTTCCTCCCTGTCCCCTCCCCGTCCCACTCTCACGCTGAGGGCTGGACCTGGGTCCTCACCAACCACACAAGTGCTCTACAGCTGAGTCATCTCCAGCCCTCCACCCTTTCTCCTAGTTTCACACGCAGGGCTGCCCTTTATCCAGAGTTGTGTTCTAATCGGCAGTTTCAGCTACTCTCAGCCTGCAAATCCTAAATGGGGAATTCCAGAGCTTAGCAATGCCTGAGTTTTACTGTCTTATGTGGAAGTAGACTGGGCTGGGTCCTGAAAACTCTGCTCTGTTGCTCTCGGTAGCAATATGAATGTTCATGGATCAGAGCAAAGAAAGATTATGGAATCAGTGACCGTGAACCTCAGGTGATAGTCACAGTCAGCGGATACCTCCCCGGGGACTGCAGATGACACACCTTCATTCCTTCTGTGTAATATTCCTCACTCTGAGCTCCCAAAGCACCGGTTTCCTAAAACTGTAAGCAGTGCATCTGGGGTAATAGGCTTGGTGAACGTGCGTTTGAAAAGTTCAGAAGTTTCCCGCTGCCGACTCCTGGGCTCCTAGCTGGCTGGGGGACACTGGGAGACTCCAGAGATTCCAGAGTCACCCTGCAACTTCCAAAGAATTTTGGACATGGGATCTTTATGGAGCCATTCTAAAGGCAGCTGGGAAAGTTCATTCTGTGGGAAGACCGGGCCTCCCCGGCCAGCCCTGCCCTCCCCCCACCCGCCCACCCAGTGCCCAGACACCGTCAGGCGAGCTCTGGCTGCCCCAAATGGATTTTGTGATCTTCCATGGAAGGTCAGAAGGGTAGCAGGAAGAGGAAACGACTGAGAGGGAGTTCTGAAGAGGTGCTCGTAATAGTCAGCAGTCTGGGGAGTAGCTGTGTCTCAGGGCCACCAGCTACTCACAGCCTGAAGACCCTCCCCGGCCAGCCCCGCCCTCCCGGCCCAGCCCCGCCCTCCCAGGCCCAGCCCCGCCCTCCCCGGCCAGCCCCGCCCTCCCGGCCCAGCCCTGCTTTCTCAGACTTTCCAGTTCCAAGCAGAGAAAGGGACATAAAGGGAGGCGGGGTTAAAATCAGGGCAAAAACGGTTTTGCTGAATCATCTTATCAGGACAGTTCATCAGGCAGGCAAAACTGAATTCAACCAGACACAGAAAGCTCCCGCCCAAAGCCATCCCAGAGTGAGAGGACCGCGAAGCGAAGGAGAGCTGGGGTCTCCAGACCTGGTGATAAAGGCAATGCACAGAGGAAGGACGCCAGAGGGAGGGTCCTCCGTCCTCAGCCACCCAGCCTCGGGCTTCAGTTGACAGCTGTTCTTTGCTTTAATTTAAATAGAGCCAGAATACATCAAAATATTTGGAAGGCAGTAACTTTTCTAATATTTTTAGTGTGGGGCATTTTGTAACAATTTGCTATTTTTAAGACAAATGTGTTTTGCCTGCCTGGCATTCCTTCAGTGAGAAAATTCAAAGAAAATTTCTGATAATCATGCTGATGTTTGTGTTAAAATTATTTTTTTCATTTACAGTTTTGTAAGAGTGAATTTAAGAATTACTGTAAACAAAAACTCACAAAATTAACCTGTAGAGTCATAAAGGACTGAGCTGGCATGGAGGGTCATAGAGAGACAGCAGCGCTTTCGGGGTGCTGGGTACCCCGACTGCTCACTGAGTGGTCACAGGGTGACACAAAACTGCGTGCTCCTCGCTTAGATTTATTCACCTAGTCCTCAGAATCATGGATAAAGATGAGATAAATGCTCTTATCCAAGGTCTCACAGCCAGGAAGTGTCGATCCTGGAATGTCAGGACAGATCAAATCATGCTCCCTCAAAGTTCCCTGTTGTTGTCCTAGTTCTTGGTGTCCAGAACGCCATGTTGTTTGGAAATCAGGTCGTTGCAGACATAATTAGCTTAGTTAAAATGCCATCGTGCTGCAGTGGGGTGGGCCCGGGAGCAGCTAGAACAGACAGGCCTGCACACATGGGAAGAGTGCTATGTACGTGCTGGTTTTATCCGGCACAAGCCAAGCAACCACATTACCAGGCCCCAGGCGGCCCGAAGAACTGATGCTTTCTGGGAGTGCGAGCGGCTCATCTGGGGAACAGCCTTGGTGACTGTCTCCCGGCCTCCTGGGCTCTCCTCGCCGGTCCATGGCGCCGTGAGACTCTGGAACTGCTCCTCTAGCTGCCCAAGCCAAGTTGACACCAGTCGCTGGGCAGTGACCGGCGGCCGCCAGGGCGGGGAGCACTTACGGGGCGGCTTCCCTGCAAGGTCGGCTGTGCTTGGTGGGGCCTGGTTTCAGCCTCTTTCCTCCTCCCTCCTTTCCCTTTCTGTCCTCCCCTCCCCCCTCCTCCGCTCCCCTCCCCCCCCATCCTCACCGACTGTGGCGCCCCAAAACTCTCACGCTACCCGGCCTTCCCTTCCCCGCTAAGCACAGCTCTCCCTTCGCCTCACAGAGCCTGGTGCGGAGCCTTCCGCCCGCCCTCTGTGTCAGCGGGAGAATGATCCTAGCACAGCAGGAACCAGAACCGGAACTGGCAGGAGAGGCTGCCCGGCGCTGGGAAAGCTTCCCCGGCAGAACCCCAGCCGGGCCCCGCTGGCGAAGGCAGGGGCACCCCCGTCTCGGCTCCGCTTCTCCTCACATTCGCTCATTTCTACTTCTGGGACAGAAATTTGTCTGCAGCAGAGGCAAAATACCGGGTACCGCGTCTACCAGGAGCGCCCCGCAGGGCACCTGGAGCCTCCTCGTGGCAAAGCATGCATGGCCCTCAAGCTGATAAGACTCGCTTTTTGCACATGTGGTACTAAGGATTAAACCTTCACTTAAGGCCTTCACCATGACTTAGATCCCTGGCCCCATTTACTTTTTATTTTGAGACAGGGTCTCACTAAGTCCCTAATTTGCCCAGGCTGGGATTGAACATGTAATCCTCCTCCTCAGCCTTTCACAGGGCTGGAATTACAAGCGTTTCACACCAGAGTGGGCGAGGGCTTTCATATTTTTATAATTTATAGCCACCAGTGTGCCAGATATGGCAGTGCATGCCTATCACCCCAGCATTCAGGAGGCCGAGTTAGGAGGATTACTGTGAGTTTGGGGATAGACGGAGCAACATCGTAAGTTCAAGGCCAGTCTGAACTATAGAGACCATATCTCACAAAACCAAAATATACAAAAATAAAAAATAAGATCACCAGGAATTGAGAATCTGTTCTTCTTATAATTTTTTCTCATTAATAAGTATAAATTAGACATAGTAATGAGGTTAATTCCAAAAATATAGCTAACTCATGTGAAAAGACACCAAGGACACTTTACACAGGAGAGCGGTCTATGAGCTACCCAGGAAAAATCAAACTTTCTCACCTTGTAGTGAGAACCAGTGTAGACTTACTTTGAGGAAGTGGGTTTTGATCTTCCCGCAGTGTTTGCCCATCTGCTCCCTGACGGGGGAGTAGAGCAGGTCTCTGGCGGTGATGCGGGCATACGCGACCCTCTTGTTGTTGCTCAGCATCCAGATGAAGACGTCAGGGATGGTGTGCTGGGGCTGTGTGACGGGGAAGGGGATCGGATGGGCGGACATTGAACAAACACACTTCCGAGCTCTCCTGTCTTGACAGAGCCCGGCTTCTGTGCTGTGCTGTAAACCACCCAGGCCCTCCAGCGTCCCGGCGGCAACGCGAGCTGAATGCAGCTTCCTCAAGACGAGTGAGCTGAGGTGTATGAAACTCCACACGCCAGACTGCACCCGGGCGTCGAGGCCGCGCGTGGCCATGACTTGGCGCCTCTGATAACCTACTTCTCCATCTGTAGAACAAATATTTCCTACAGCTTCCCCAGGACTTGTTTTCCCTGTTTAGCTTCAAAGTTCTAGACCTCATCAGAGGTGGGTAGCCCTCCCAAAATATTCAAATGAGAAGACAAAACAAACATACACAAAGTCCCTGAATGGCTTTGCACTTGCTCTTAGGAAAGGGAAAGCAAGTCTACGAGAAACTTTATATGTAAAATATAATTGTCGCGTGTTCTAGCTCCATTTTAGGTAGTTATTTAGCACATGATTAGTTGAGATACACTCAACTACAGTCACAGAAAAAATAGAATTTAAAGGCGTACAAATTGAGATAAGAACAGACATCCATACCAAATTTCTCATTACCCCACAACTGTTGAAATGCTCATTTCTGAACCAACATAGCTACCAGAACAGAAAGGAGGTGCCACACTGTAAAGTGGGACTTGACACCCCCAGGTGGGAAGCAGGACTGTCCTGTTCACGCTGCACTCAAATATAACGTACCCAGAGGGCATCTGTCCGTCCTCTGTGAGCTGCCACAGAGACAGAATGGTTTTCCTGGCCCTGTGCTGGTCAGTCATGGACCTGCACGTGTGAGGCCCAGTGCAAACTTCCTGGCTTCTCCCTGGAACCCCACTTTTACTGATTGCCTGTTTTTCTCATGAATGTCCTTCCAGAGAATGACTGATTTTAGGAACGAATTACAATTTTCAAGAATAACGGACATAGTAAATCTCTGCTTCTCCCACAAAACCTGATTTAGGAAGTTTCTACACATTTCCAGACTTCAAGAAAGAACATCAGACAGAAGCAAATAGAAAAGTCCCTAAACGTCATTCTGGAAGACGTCATCTACAAGTAACTTTAGAAGGACAGGCTGTGTGACCTCTGAATCAGGACAAGTTTAAATCCTCTAAAAACTGCAATGTGATCAGTTTCTAAATCACAGTCATCATTTTGATCACTGAGTCTAAGAGGGAGAAGCCTTTTATTTTGGAGAACAGGTAGACTCCAATAAAGCCACGCATGGTAACTGTAAAATCTCCTCTCTCTTCTGAGCCCTCCGGCTCAGCAGGCTTTGGGGAAAATCCCCATCTGCCTTTTCCCCTGACCCCATTGTTCCTCACGAGGGCGCCGTCTGGCCTGATCTCCACAGCGGCCTTCGGAATTCTTACCTCGTCAACCAGAAAGCGGATTTTCCCCACAAAGTTTTGCGCTTCCTGGATCATTTCATCAAGAGAGAACTTTTTCTTCTGCTGCTGCACGATCCCCTTGGCTTCCTTGGCCATCGCCTCCTAAAAAGACGAGAGTTGTAGAAGCTTCTTGGAGCTTCCCATGTCTGGGCAGTGGATGCCGCCTCGGGCTGGAAAGCGGTTGGGGCGAGAGCTCCCCTGACCCCTGCCCGGCCCGTCAGTGCCTCGTGCTGTGCCCACTGGCATCTAACTCAAACCTGGCAACAGCGGAGACGCAGCACTGCCTCCCTCCGGGCAGACAGTTGAGAAGCGGAGCCCGGAAGGACGGAGGCCTGCCCAGGCCACCCGCTTTCCCAGCCAGGACCCACATGGAGACTTCCTGACACTAAATGGCAAGTCCCGAGTTCTTAGTCTGTGTCAGGCAACATTCCAGCCCCTGGCTTAGTCCTTCCCGTCTTCAGCACCCTACAAGGCGGGTGCGGTTATTCCCCTTGGAAGGCTTAGCCCGCAGCGTCATGCTGTCCTGAGCGAAGGGTGGGAGCGGCCCTCGGGGGAGTCTGGGGTCCCAGTCAGCTCACTCGCCGCTCACCCTCGGGGCAGATGCGCCCCCCAAATGCGCGCGTGCTGCAGAGACCCTGAGGCTGCGTGCCTGGGACACCTGACCCTGTCGGCTCTGGCTCACTTCTTCAGCCCACGTCCACACGCTCAGGGGAAGACAAAGCTCCAGCTCTTTCATGGCGCCATGTGACCGGCACTGGCCCCTGCGTCCCCCAGGGCAGCCCTCCTCGCTCGTGTGCCCCACGAGGACGCGGCGTGCCAGGCGGTCAGTCCCGGGCTATGCTTCCCTAGATGGGCCCTCCCTCGGCGTGGCGAGGCTCCAGTGGACCGTCCCCGTGGCGTTGTGCCCTGCCCCCCCTCCATGGCTTTCTAATACTCCCCTCCAAATGACAGGAATTTTCGTGTTTGCTGTCCACCTGTCTTCCGTCCTCCCCTGCAATGGCACAGGGACCTGCTGGCCTCAGTCTGGCAGAGACACCGCCACGCAGGGAGCACCTGGCAGTGTCTGTGGCGTGAAGCCAGCTGACCTCTCAGTCCCCAAGCACAAGCCCCCGGTCTTCAGCTCCGTCCCTGCCAAGCACAGGGCCCGGCTCCCGGGCGCCTTCTCTGGTGCGCATGAGGCAGGGGCAGCCGGATGCTCCCTTGCCCCTCGGCCTGGAAGTTCCTGAGATAGAACAACCGTGTGAATATTAAACAGTGAAGCGCTGTGAGACCTTCAGGGTGGAGGCTGGGCTTCGTGGAGGCCATGACACTCAACCTGGTCTAAAAGTGACTAGAATTCATCAGATGGTCAGAAGCAAAGCACGTCCCAGAGAGGGGACGGTCGCATGCAGAGCGACGTGATGGGGGCCCTCCTGAAGTGGCGGAACACAGACTCCAGGGGCACAGTGGGGAGGGGGCTGGGATGCTGGATGTGAAAAGTCCCATATACCGTGCAAAAGGAATTGAGACTTATCCTAGGAATGACTGAGAGATGCCAGAGACTGTTCTAAGCACTAGTGATACAATCAGATTCATGTCTTAAGACTCATCTGACTGTGGTAGGAAAATTGGGCTGCAAGACAGTTACCAAGATAAGCCCAGACCAGAGTGCTATGGAGGTGTTCCCAGACTGGGGGGGGGTGGGGTGGGGAGGATGTAGCATAAGCCTCAGGGTGTTGCAGGGGCAGAATCAACAGGACCTGGAGTCAAACCTGCTTTTAAGGTGAGGGATGAGTCTACACTGAGCTGGGCCAGGGGCCCAGGCCTGTAATCCCAGCACTCTGGGAGGCTGAGGCAGTAAGATCACATGTTGGAGCCCAGCCTAGGCAACATAATGACTTAATGAAAGCCTGTCTCAAATAAAAAAGTGTTAGAAAGGGATAGATGTGCATGTCACACCGAGATGCCCTGGTACTTCCAAACCAAACACTCAGCATGGACGCTGAAGTCTGTCCCCAAGCAGTACGCAGAGCCTCAGGTGGCGCACAGGACGCAGATGAAGGTGGGGGCAGGAGCTTGTTCGGTAGGAGCTACTGAGTCCAAGGAGGGAGGAGACCGGCGTGGGGATTCCCACTGGAGGCTGGCACACTGACCTAAAGACAGGGAAGCAGGCTGGGCCAAGCAAAGATGCTGAGACAGGGGTTGTTGAGGCTGAGGTCTGCTGGACACCGAGAAGACAGAGCCCGGCAGAGGGGACACTGCAGAGACAGCAGCTCAGCCAGAGGGCCGAGGACAGCCAGAGCACAAACACTGGGACGTGGGCTCCAGCTTCTGGCCCCCGATTAACTGGCTGTGACCTATTTAACAACCACTTCCTACTCTGACAGCCGCTCAGGTGCCTCAAGGGTCCTGGAGAAGTCAAACACTGGGTGATTTCTTGTGCAGAACCGTCACGGTTCACAGAAAATGTCCCCGGTCCATGCCTGGGATGGAAGTCTCAGGGTGATAATGCAGCTCCTCACGGGTCTGACACGTTCCCCCACCCCACTCAGTGAGGAGGACTTGTGTCCGAGGCAGCCAGCTGGGCCCAGGCACTGTGCAGGGGCCCACGAAGGCCCTCGGCTCCGCCCTGCCGAGCAGTGCTGGCCTCCAGCACAGTTCCCACAGTGGAAGGCACTTGGCTGGAGACGGAGTCAGTTACTCCCTCTGGCATCTCGGTTTGCAGGGTGGCAGCCAAGTGGGTGACGACTTCAATAAAACACAGATGCCAAAGAAGCGAGGAGGGCGTCCTCCCGCAGGACGCGGCCGCGGGACTCGCGCTCCTCCCTGTGATCTTTTGATAAATCCCAGTCCCCTCGCCACTCAGCACAGAGTCCTCGGTCTCTACAGCACACAGATTCACGTCCTTTATGCCTGTCTCTTGCCTGACCCATGACCTGTGCTTCATCCACGGGGTTTATTTTTAAAGTGCATATTTTAACTCTGTTCAAAGTATAAATTGGTCTCTACATACCAGCTCCTGCACACAGAGCGTGAGTCGCTTCTTGTCGAGAGTGGTTTCATTCAGTGTCTTGGGCTTTTTTTCTGCTTCAGAGATAAAGGCCCTGCAACAGAGAATAATACTTTTAAAGCTTCTTGATGAGAAGCCATTCATATGATTCCAGAGACTTGCAGATAATCTTCCTGCAACATGACAGAGAGGTCCTGGAAGCAGAGCAGGGAGATTCCAGCTTCGAGTTCAGCAGCGCTGCAGTAGCTTTCTAGGGGGTAAAGAGAGCAGTGGATTTGGGGTCTAGGCCCACTGCTTGGGAATGAGGATTTGCCCATTGCCTTTCAGGATATATCCACGGTGATTACCACTGAGAATTTATAAACACCACACACACAAAATAATGCAATTTCCTTTGTCTTACAATTTCAAAACACTGAAGTTTTCCTGGAAAACTGTATGTAAAGCAAACATATTTGACAGGGAAGCATATGCTATCGCAGAAGACTGTAAATTATCACAGGTTTCCAGAAACTACTTGGTAGCACACATTAGCATTGAATGAACATATAATCTGACCAACAACTGCACTAGAATTCTTACCCTTCACAAACACCTGAATGATTTGACAAGAAGCTGTTCACACCAGGATATTTACTAAAGCAGTCAGAGGACCAAAATAACTGAGGACACTCTGATATCATCAGGGGCTGGTTGGGAGTGCTGTGCTGTACCCGTGCAATCCAGGACTGGGGATGTCTAGTGCCATTAAGGAAAGTACCTGCATGTGTGCTTGCAAATGCACACACACACACACACGCACACACACTTACAATGTCCAGAAGGACACCTTGATCTCCTCTCTGAAAAGTGAGGTTGGAGAAAGAATTGAGAGGAATTCTTCTACTGCACACATTTTGGGTTTTCGTTTTTGTTTTGTACCATGTACCTCTGTCTTTCTAAGATGAAAAACACTTATAAAAGGGGGAGTGGTGCCGGGGAATTAGCTCAGTGGTTCTGGCGCCTGTCTTGCAAGTGCAAGGACCTGGGTTCGATCCCCGGTAACCACATACCATACTGGGCATGGAGACTCACGCCCAGCAGCAACCAGTACCACATACCACAGTGCCGGGCGTGGTGGCTCACGCCTGTAATCCCAGCACTCGAGAGGCAGAGGCAGGAGGATTGCTGTGATGTGAGTTTGAGGCTGAGCTCAGGGCCAGCCAACCACAAAGTGAGACCCTGTCTCAAAAAAAAAAAAGGGGGGGGAATGCTAAGAAAAGTTATGTTTTACCTTAATTTTTAAAGCACAAAAGGTATTTTACTTTAGGAGGGAATCTTTTTACCCCACCCCTCCATTCCATAATACTGCCGGAGAAGATCAACCCAGGCAGACTGGGCGGAGGAAGAGTCCTGCTGAGCCTTGCCTTCTCCATCTCCCCAGCCCACCAGGGGCTGGGGGCGGTCTCGTCACTGCTGTGGGCCATGTCACTTGTCCGTGTTCAGTGGCCCTAAAACTGCAGCTGCTCAGCCTTAGGTACCAAGGGCGGAGGAGTAAAAGTCCCACTGATCTGGTTCAAGCTGCTTCTCAGACCTAGACTTGCCAGATAGAAAACTTGCATTTCGGTCTCTGAGTGTCATTATCGTTTTTTTCAGGTGGGCAGAAACTAGAGGAGCAAGAGGAAGTTACCATCACCTTCAAGGGATCCTCTGTTACAAAAAGTTGCTGAGCTATTAATTTGCTTGCAATCGATTTCAAAAATATGAGGTTAGAAAAATATGAGGTTAGAAAGCTTCCTAAAGGTGCTGAAAGGGAACTGTAGGTGGCACCTAGGTTGCAACAGGATAGAATTAATATATATTGCTTGTATAGTAAAAAATGAAAAGGTAAAGATAGCAAACATGACATATTTATTTCTTCCTTCCATTTCTTGGGCCTTTACCTTCTGCAAAAACGCTCTGTCCTTGTGCCCTATTATTGATCTTTTATTTTGTTTTTTAATTGTTTATGATTTGAGAAGGAGGGAAAGGGAGTGGGCTGACGTGTAGACCTTCAGGAGCCTCTTCTCTCTTCTCTCGGATGCAGAGCGTGCATCTCCGTGCACAGCGCTCTCTGTGCGCTGTGGAGCCGGAGCCCTCAGCGGTCGCACAGAACTGAATTCTGTGAATGACCTCAGATGAGACCTTGGAAGTGAAGCCCCCCAGCACAGCCCAGCAATGACTTCAATCGCTCGTCTTTTGAATTTGTACCCAGGAAGAGTCCTTTCCAGAGGCCCAACTGAGTCCCTCCTGGACTCCCGACACATAGGAAACACAAGAGAGTCAATGCTGTGTTGATTCACTGACTTTTGTGCTAATTTGTTAGTCATAGACAAGTATGCACTGCATTTTT
>PVIR01028849.1:0-21602 GCA_004026965.1 Petromus typicus | reverse complement strand
GTGTGGAGACCCACACCCAGCAGCAACCAGTACCACATCCACAGTGCCGGGCGTGGTGGCTCACGCCTGTAATCCCAGCACTCGGGAGGCAGAGGCAGGAGGATTGTGATGTGAGTTTGAGGCTGAGCTCAGGGCCAGCCTGAACCACAAAAGCGAGACCCTGTCTCCAAAAACCTAAAAAAAAAAAAAAAAAAAAAAGCTATAAATGTATCCTGATTTATTTAAACCCTTGATGTTAGACATACGGGTCATTTCAGTCCTTCACTATGATAATAGCACTGTGATGAACTATCACACATATAAAGATGGATGCTTCTGTAGATATCTCTGTCTCCTCAGGGCAAGTTCCTACAAGGACTTACGGAGTCAAAGTTAGTGCCAGATTTATGGCCTGGGTCTGTGCTACTAAGGAAGGCAGAAATAACCAACATTCTCACTTACCCCTGCCAATGTACGACATTAGCAGGCTTATTCACGGCCCCTTTGCAGATTCCATGGAAAGAAGTAGTGTCTTATTACCTAAATTTGCCCTGATTTGATTCCTAATGAAAGTTGACATTTTTCAGACGGTCAGTGGTTATCTGCGCATGCGTGGAATGGAATGTTTGGCTCTGCGCTGAGCTGATGTCCGCTCTGCAGCTCAGAGGGAGGGAGGTGGCGTGAGGAGGGGAAGATGAATTGCTTGTTCTGCCTGAATAGCCTCATGAAAGTCAAAGTCGACGTGTCACGGAATTCTTCCTTTCCTTCCTACGCAGAGAGCACAGCAACTCTCCAACACACTGAAAAAACTTGCAGCCAGTGAGAAGTTTACAAACTTTGATCTTTTCTACATGGATTTTGCCTATGAAGAAAGTAAGTCACTCGTTTGGGGTATTGACAGACAGGTGCAGTACTACCTTGCAGAGTATGTGGGCCTGTGCGGAAAGCAATAGGTTGGGCTGGCTTCTTCTGTCCTTCCAAACACCAACACGGAGAAAAGACCATGGCAAACCATGAGCACAGTCTGAGGAGCTCTGAATCAGGCATCACTTTCCTACTTCACCATCATTTTAGAATTTCTGAAGCCAGGGCCCATTGGAAAGAACATGTGGCTGGCAGACTTCAGGCAAAGGGAGTCTGCTGCCTGGTTTTTAAGTGCTTGTATTTGCATTGTCTCCAGAGTGACTGCATTCCTTGTGGGTAACTGCTCCAAGTGTGTAACACATCTTAATTCTCTCTGCTTCCTCTTCCTCTCTTCTCTGGCCCCTCTCTCCATCTCTTGCTACCCTTCCCATTTCCAAAAATTCTATCTCCCTGTTTTCTATCATCTATCTTTTATTTCACTCTTTGTGTATTTTCTGGTATCTCACATAAGAGAAATCAAGCAATATTTAAGCCTGTGTGTCTGATACTTCACTTAACATTATGGTCACGAGGTACACCAATTTTCCTGCAAATGACTCTGGTTTGTCCTTCTTTATCCACTGCTTGTAAAGACCACTTTTTCTTTATCCATTCATCTGTTCGTGGAGATACAAGCTGCTTTCAAGATGTAGCTGTTATGAGTTGTGCTGTTTTAAACATGAGTATGCATGATTACTGTAGTATAGTTAATATCTTTAGCTCTTTAAAGGGAATAGGTGGGTCAAATGCAATTTCTAGTTTTAGTGTTTTGAGCAATCTCCATACAGATTTCCCCAGTGGATGCACTAGTCTACATTCCCACTAACAAAGTAGAAGGGCTCCTTTCTCCCTACTGTCTCAGCAGCATTTTTACTATTGATTTCTTGATGATGGCCATTCTTTATGTGGTAAGACGGAAACTCAGTATTGTTTTAATTTGCATTTTTCTAACATTTTTCTATGTTAAACTTTTTTCACGTGTTTATTGGTATTTATTGGCCATTTATATTTCTTCTGAGAAGTGTCTGTTCATTTGAGTTGCCCACTTGTTTATTGGATCTGATTTTGGTAGGTGTATATTTGTTTTTCAGTTCTCTATATAGTCTAGTTGTTAGTCTTCTGTCCAAGGAGTAGCTGGCAAAAATGTTTTCCTGTGCCATATGTTGTCTCCTCATCTGTTGCCTTTTTCCTTTGCTATGAAGAAGCTTTTTAATTTGATATGATCCTGTTTGTTGATTCTTGATATTTCTTGCAGAACTGGGGCTCTATTTAGAAAATATTTGCCTATGCCTATGTCTTCAAGAGGTTTACCTTTTTTAATTTTCCATCAGATTTAGTAATTCTGTTTTCATATGCAGGTCTTTGATCCATTTTGACTTTAGTGCCTGGTGAAAGATACGAGTCTAGAGTCAGTCTTCTGCATGTGGAGAGCCACTTTTTCCAGCACAATTTGTTCAAGAGGCCATCTTTCTTTTTGGCCCTTTTGTCAACAACGAGATGGCTGAGGTTCCTGGAGACCTAAGGTCTTCTTGCTGATTAGCAATCCCCTGCTTGCCAGCAAGCTAAAGCTTAATGTGATAGAAATGAGGGCCATGCTATCTCATAGTGAAGTACTGGATGACCAAAGGGACTTAGTTGCAGTGCAGATTCCCAGACCTCACACAAGAAGACCTTGAACCTGAATCTGGTCCCAGTCTGTAAGAAACTGACCAACGGACTGGTCTGTGGTAAGGTTGGCCAGGCATGCTCCAGCTTTCAAGAGCAGGTTTCTTCTTTGGCATCCTCTCTACTGACCAACAAGTACCTTTGCAAAAAACAAGCATGATTACCAAAGCTACTGATTTATCCCTTGCATCTTGACTCTGCAAATTATTATTTAGTGACTGTAATCCTTGCAGATTTATTTTCCTTGCTAAGCAATTTTTTCTAACAGAGGAGAGGCTCCTGTTGATTGACTGGCAGCTGAGATAATGCAGGTGAAAGCTTTCCGGTGTGTGCAAAGGATGGAAGGTCTCTCATCCGGAGTTTATCATCTCTGTCTCCCACCTCCCAGCCCCAGCATCTGGGATGGAGCAGATGGCCACCATGAATTATCAAATATTACATTAGCTGATGTGCCATGTATTACTGACTCCAGTACTTCAACCCCAACATCTTTTCACAAGATTCATCTCCCTTAACTAGATTTCTTGCCTGCATGATGCACATATCTCTCTCCTGGGGAGAGACATTTTGATAAATAACCTCTCACTGAAATGTGAAGCTGAAGGTTGACTAATGAATTCCTGGTGTAAACAAAGGCATCACCAAGGGATCTTTGATCATCATCGACCTCAAGTATAGATAAAGTTATTACACACACACTGGTGGCTAATGTTCCCAGGGAATTCTATTTCCCAGAGTGACCCTCACCTCTGTCATTTATCATCTCTGGCACACCAGCAACTCTCTGAGCATCCCCAGCTTCCATTTCCCACACCTTGGTGTGGGGCATCCTCTTCTACCTAACAAATCTCTGTGATGATTACTCGATACGTGTCATCCTCATAAATGCTGTGCTTGGTACACAGCCAGGAAAGAGAATTGTACATGCCCTGACATCTTTGTCATATGTGATTCTGGGTAAGAAAAACCAACACCATCGAGCTGCTGAAAATTCAGAATCTCAAGCCCCACTCCCACCTAGCCAGAATCTGATGTTCAACCCAAGCCCACTGAAGTTCAGGCTTGGGACTTTCTGATTCTCCACATTAAAGGCTCCTCACTCAATCACCAGACCTTTGCCAAGTCCTCTATGTGCCCAGAGTTGTATAGATGCTCAAATATAAATGTCAACTGCAATATAGAGAGAAGAGCTTTATCCTTGATCCAGCATCCCACTGATGACCTGATAGGATGGAAAGCAGACCATTGTCAGCTCTTTCCTGCCCCTATAGCAACAAGAAGCTCACTTCAACACCAAAAAGTTGGGTTAGACTGAGCCAGATCTTCGACATAAGCATGGCTGTGACCTTCCAAGTATTGCCCCTGCATATAGATTTCCACTCACAATTCAATTGCTGTTTTGCTTTAACTGTTTGTTAAGAATCCGTATGGCTAGGCTGTAGCACACACATGTAATCCCAGCACTCTGCAAAGCTGAAGCAGGAGAACTTCAAGTTTGAACCCAGCCTGGGCAGCTAAGTAGCTTAGCGAGATTCTACCTTAAAATTAAAAAAAAAAAAAATTAAAGAGTTGGAGATGTGCCTCAGTCCAAAGCCTCTGACTTCAATCTCACATGTCACAGAAAGGAAGAAAGAAGGGTAGGAAGAAGAAAAGAAAAGAGAAGGGGAAAGGAGGGAGAAAGTAGAAGAAAGGAGACTAAGTGTGAGGATATAGTTTGGGTCCAGAATCTTCCTGGTCTTCTCCATATGAAGTCGGACAGCCCTCACCAGAGACGACACATGGACGCAGTGAAAGGGAGAGTGGAGACAGAAGGACAGAGTCCTGAGCCCTGCCTAGTAAACATCTGATACACCGCCTCCATCTAATGGCTAAGTACCACCATATCTACTTCAGAAAGAGGTAGAGCTTTTATCTAATTATCAGGGACTCTGGCAACATCTTTGACTTAGGCCCAAGTTACACACACTCCACTGGGATGTTGAGAATTGTCCCCAGTTGATGGAGGCTCCTTTGTGGTTGAGTCCATCTTGGTGGGTGACCTCCCACCCTACACATGCAGCTTTTGGGGAACCTACATCATGCCTGTGGATGCCTTGAGATGGAAGCAGCCTAGACCTCTCACCCAGAGCAGACACAGAAGAGCAAGCTAAAAGCCATCAGAGTCTGCATCTTTTGATGCAGAGTAACAATAATGGAGCCCTGGGGCTTGTATAAGGAGTGAATGAGATGAGCTGGCAGAAAGTAGGAGCTCTGCAGCTTGAGCTGCTTCCCACTTGGCCCCCAACAATGCCCAGAAGGCAATGGCGACTTCCTGCAGACCATTAGCACTTCTTTCTTCCTGCCACCCTGCCCACCTCCCATCATCACCCTTCATGCCAGGAAGATATGGGGAAACGCAGCTCACTGTCACTGTATTTTCCTTTGATCAGAAGTGAGAACCCCATGATGAAGTCAGAAGGGAATTCTCCCTGTTCATCTTGGCACACTGAGTGGCCAGTGTGTCCCAGGCACCTTCATCTTTGCTAATGCTGAAATTCACCATCTCACACCCCTGTGAAAGAGGACATTTCAATGAAGGGTCCTTGTTCCTTCAAGGCAGCACAAGACCTGTTTGTCCTCCACCCTTACATCCTCAAGCTGACACCAAACGATTATAGCTCCTTTCCCAAGACTGCCTTTTGCTGACTCATTCTCCAGTCAAGTTCTCCTCCTTTCAGCAAACGCCAGCCTGAGCAGGGACGTCACTTTTCCTTTGTCCATGCTGCTCATCTCAAGCAGAGAGAAAATGTCCTATCACTGCCAATGGTATTGCTACACTGACAACTTAAATATCCTTTCAGCTGCCCTCAGCCACTGTGTCGACCCAATTGGGATAAGCCTGGTCCTCATTCTGCCCTTCCCAGGGGCACTTTTGTGATGACCATGGTTGACTTTACACTGCCAACCACACTGCCTACCCTGCTAGTGCTTCTGTACATCAAAAAGCTACCAAATAAGTGCCTGGTGCTGCTTCCTATGCCATTTCCATTGCATCTTTGAAACTCTGGTGATTAGTAGAATTTCTTTGACTTTATAGGTCAAGAAAATACATTATCTCCCAAATGCCAACAGATGGTCTATGACTGTTGCAGAAGTTTAATTCAGGTCTTCTGAGGGGCAAATAGAAATTCCTTGCCCAGTTTGTCACAGCTGGAAAGAAAGTGACCAGCTCACTGTGTGGCCTTGATTTCAGCTGCCACTCTCAAGTCAGCAGTGGACAGAAAGGTCACCGTCTGCCATTCATTTCTCCTGAGAGTGGCACTTCTTCCTTCCGTCAATTTTTTTTTTAAAGGGTCATTCTGTCAGTTCATACCGAAGTGCAGATAAGCTCTGACACCCTTTCCTGGGAGTGAGCTTTACATGGTACAATTCTGTCTGCTTCTTTACAGTAACCAGGGCCTTGAAACACAGTCATGTGAAAAAATGGCCTGTTGCACAGTGAGGTCTGAGGACTTGGTAACCTTGTGGCTTTTTCTTTTACTATCTATTATATTGTTTTATAGAGGAAGACACTTCTTCTACAGGCTGGACTCTCTTAGTCTACTAATATAGGAAAGGGACCAGATGGGGGGAGAATATGTTTTCTGATAGGAAGAAATATATTATCATTGATATCATTTTTAATTCATTTATGATAATAAAAAGTAGCCCTCTCCCACTGGCTCCAATCCGAGCATATATCCCTCCAAACCAAAATTTGGCAGATAAATGGTGGTACATGCCTATAACTGTAGCACTCTAGGAAGCTTAGGCAAGAGGTTCAAGTGTTTGAGTCAAGCCTAGGAAACTGAATGATTTAATAAAATGTTGTCTCAAAAACAAAAGGGCTGGAGATGCAACTCAGTGTAAAGGTCCTGAGTTTGATCCCCAGTACTTCAAAAATAATAACAATAATATTAATAATATTTTAAATGGGAAAATGCATATCCTCTCCTTTCTTCTTAGCTTTTGTTCCCCTGGTTTCTTTTCCTAATCCCAATCTTGATGGGGCTGTCCAAGCCCCCAAAAGGAGCAGAAAGGAATGGCCATGCTTTCTCATTTTGAAAGAACTTACTAATCTTAATTAGGAGGAAACACACAGAATTAATGTCTGTTTGCTCCATGAGGACTTCTAAGGACCAAGGTTTTAGTCTGTAGTTGGTAACACATAATTTTGTCAAAGTGAAGATAGTCTAGAATAACTGTGAACCTAGGTGCCAACAGTGAACCATACTCAAGGAAACTCATGTAGAAGCAAGTCTGGCCTTGCTAATGTGAAGGTCCTAGTAAACAAATCTCCACGGCATGCAATCTTGACTTCCTTGAGTTTTCTTAACCTGCTCAAATCCACTTTCCCCTCTAGGATCTCAAGATCTCCTGGTCACCCTAATTCTTTTCTGGACTTTTCTTGGCCACAGAGGGTACAGGAATTGAACAAATTCATCTTTCCACCTTCTCTAGATACAGAAAGTCACAAAGTCTGTATATCTTCTCCCTGGACAGGACCAGAGGATGCCAGGGGTCTGAGTAGGACGCAGCTTGCTGTGTGTCATGAACACCAGTGGCCTCGCTTTGTGCCTTCTCCAGCCAGCTCTCCCCTCTCCGAGCAGGTCTATCTGAGGTCTGGCTGGGTTCCCTTCCCACTTGCCCGGTCCCGTCAGGATTGCCAGGGAATTTCTCCACATTGTCTTAGGCAGCTTGGGTTCCTAAAAGGAAGCACGATAGTCTGAGTGGCTTCCAGACAACGGAGTTCGATGACTGCCAACTTCATGTATTCCCACGTGGCAGAAAGAGCAAGGCGAGTACCCCGGGGTGCTTTGTTTTTTTCTCCTGTCTTTATTTTTTTTTTACTAGTGTGTGTTTTGAAGTACATAATGATGACACTCATCATGGGGAGTCAGGACATGTGCATAACACACCTTGATTCCTTTTGATCCTCTTCTCATTCTCAAAAGTCAGGCACAATCAATGCCCCCCCCCTCCCCAGCATCTCCATCTTCCCTGGACAAGATGGAAGGAAAGGAGAGCACTGGCCTCTGCCCTTGTGTTTTCTGGGGCGCAGAAAGAGCTGGCAGCTTTCAGCTGTGCTTTCTGAGCTCACTGAACCCCAGGACAGAGGACAGGAGCCAAGCAGGAAGCAGACGTCTCTGAGTGTCTGCTCCGGGCCGCCCTGTGCATTTCCCTGAGGAGTACTCACTGGTGTTCATTGCAATATTGCCTTGGTGCAACTGGCAGGTGTGGTCCCTGTTGAAGGGCAGTTTTATTGCTTTGTGTCCCTCGGGGGTTTATGAGATGATTTTATATGATTGTGTAGAGACAGAGAGGCAGCGTCTGCGTGTGGCAGCCCAAGAGAGATGGTAACAAAGTAATAAGACTCAAGCTCCTGCAGCATGGTGCTACCAGGTCACAAAGAAACTGAACTCGGTATTAGAGCTCCATTTTTCCTCGCTTCTCCTTGCTACACAAACCATATTCATCCAGTGCTGCGGTGCATTCTCTTTTTGAGTTAGAGAAGGAAAGTAGAACCAGGCATGATTGGGCATTCCTGTAATCCCAGCACTTAGGAGGCTGAGGCAAGCAGATCACCACATGTATGCGGCCAGCCTGAACTACATAGTAAAACCTTCTCTCAAAACAAATACATCACACCATGGAAAGGTGATTTCTGTCCAGAAAGATCCAGCTCGGAGGCAGCCACAGCTGGTTTCGAAGGCCTGGGAGGCAGTGAGAACCCCAGGGTACCTCACATAGTCCTTGCCTGGAAAAGGGCAGCGGCTGTCTCTGCATGCGTGTGTAACACCCTCCTTGTGTGTGTCCCACAGTCACAGAGGAATGGCGCAGGCGAGGTGGGCAGCCCTGGGAGCTCATTGAGCCAGTGGACGGATTCCACCCCAATGAGGTGAGTGTGTCACAGAGGCTGCTGGGGTCACCTCTATGTTTTTTAACACATTGGTGTGTTTGCTTTTATCCTGTTTTCCTCCAGAGAGGATTTGAGGCAATGTCCGTACATAAAAGATACCAAATCCAATAAAAATGAAGGGAAAGTCAGGGGGAAGGTATAGGAGGTATAAATTACTCTTGGATTCCTGACTTCATTTCTTCAATTTGGAGGCTGTGCAGCAGTTCAGAGAAACCACATGACTGTACAACATGCCCGGGGCTGGCTGGTGGCCAGTGCACAAAGGGGCTTCGGTGCCAGAGAGGTCCTGGTGTCTCTTGAAGTTGTGGACTGGACCTGGAATGAGAGGATTTGCCCAGAGAACTAGGGTCTCCTCCAGGAAAACACTCCTCCCCATAATAGTGCAATTAGGCCAAGAAGCATGGCTGGATGTGAACACTGTCCTCCAAAAAGGGAAGAATTCTGAAAGCTGTATGTTTGGCAGCTGTTGACAAGGGCCTGACCCAGAAGTGTCACCACCTTGCTAGGCTCCACACCTTTCCCCACTCTGGGAGGTCAAAGGACACAAGATTGGAAAAGACCACAGAATCTTAGATAAAGTGATAGTCTGTTACATCATCCTGCTTCAGCACCCAAAAGGGAATTTCAAAGAAGACCAAGGTGTTCCCAGAGGACCAGGAACCACCACATGGCTTTGCACTGGGAAGGCCTCTGGCCAGCCGCAGAAGGGTACGGTGAACATGGCCCACTGAGGCACCATGACCTAGAGGAGGGACTACACCAGCCATCTGACCTCTGTGCTGCCAGCTAAGGCCCCACAGGAGCACAGAGGCCATCAAGACAGTGAAGTACGATCCTTATTGCCCAGGGACTTTATCTAAACCCCAGGGAGAGGTGCCTGGGGTTTTCGGAAGCCTTGATTATTGTTGCTTTTCTTAGATCGCCTTGGTCCAAACAGGCCCATCTGCTGAGCTGGCACAGCAGATCCAGCAAAACCCACCAATGTTGGCCTCTTAAGACTCAGATGTCATCCCCATAACTGCATACCGAGTTTTGGAAGTGGTGGGGCCTAAACAACAGCACCCATCGGAATTGCTGGGGTGGGGTGGGAGCTAGTCCCTTCTTCAGAGTCTACACAGCGGGCTGGCAGAGGAGACCTGCAGGAATTGTGCAACTCCATCCAACAGGCTTGTCCTTAATGCCAAAGAAGCAGTTTGCAGCTCAAAAGGAAAATGGTAATGTGCGGATGGTGGACTATGGAGAATGATGGTAATTCCACTGTAATCCCAGTGAAAAGAACAAGCAGACACTGAAAAGTGCTCTGGAAGGAAAAGAGAAGTAAAGACAACTTGTGCAACTTTTAAGCTAATTATATTTTTAAAAAATATAACAGTCTAAGGGACAATGCCCAGAGGACAAGAAAGCAAGTTCTTGTCACCCAGATTTCATTCAAGAAATCCAACTTCAGTGCATTCTGGAGTCAGAGTGTCACCGTCCATCTCAGATTTTCTACAGTGGCCACAGGCCAAGAGGAAGGAGGCTGGGCACAATCCCCAAGCATCAAGCAGTTCAATAAACTATTAGACTCTATGACAAGATGACAGGGTGAATTCAGCAACTGCTCCAGCCTCACTACATGGTGAAATGCTTACAGGACATTGCATGAGACAGTCTTTTAACTCTCAAGGAGGAAGCACAGAAGGGGCCAACAATGTGACCTGGAAGACTCCAAGTCACCAGTCCAGCCTCCCCGGTGCTCTCCAGGACTTGACTTCCTACCACACTTGTGTCCAGAAGCAAGACCAAGGGAGGTGAACTAGGGAGCTCAGAGCCCTCCTGCCCTGCAGAGCTGACTGCCCTGTGCCCTGTCTTTGGGACACATGTGAAGGAGATGCATGGCAAAGGCTTCCAATCATGCAAGAAGTTAGCTTACTCCATCTGCTGCAATAGGATGTACGAAAGAGAAATGATAGAAGCTCTACCTCCACAGTATCATGAATCAACACAGAAAGGCATTGGAAAGAAGGACTAGAATAAATAAAAGTTGAGTCTGGATTATGGGGTTATTACCTTACTTTGTGCCTCTTCTAACTCTCACTGTGTACAAAAAAGGGTTGACATCACTGGTGCCCGGGGCTTCAAAAAGAGCAGACTATCACATGGTATCGCAGAGGGATCCACTCTGTGTGACTGGTGTGTATGTGCCTGTGTGTTTGTAGATAGGAAATCTATGCCTAATGTTAGAACAGGCTCCTGCTATTCTAATAACATAACTCTAAGTCTGTTTGTCTCCCTTTGCTTAATTTTCTGCTTCATTGTTCCTAGAATGGCCAGGTCCGGCTTTCGTTTGTTAAACTATGAATAAAAAAAAACAAAAGAATCTGTGTTCAAGAAACATGGGCATCTAAAAGGAGCTGTGTGATGTCCCCCAGGAGTAGGGACAAAAGATGAGCCATTTGTGAAATCTGGAGTAGGTGTCCAGCCAATATGAGTGGAGAAAACGAATGACTGTAGTGGATCGTTGGATCCTACCTCACTAGTCTAAGGACAACCTCGCCACTCCCATGTGAGACCCAGTGTCTCAGCAGCGCCTGCCCATAAACATTTTCACTGAGTTGGAGTGACAGCCAACTAATTGCTTTCAAAACAGTTACCAGGAGCTCAAGCATCTTCATTTTTCTTTCCTCTCCTGACCCTCGCCCCTCTTTCCTCATTACCATAGACAGGGAAATAAATGCCCAGAGATGCCTTGGGAAATGTGCAATTACTAGGAAGACAGCTTAGGTTTATCGACTTGAATGCAAAGAAAAAAAGAGGCAGTAGTTTTCCACAGACCTGGCAGCAGCCTTCTGTGTTGAGGCATCTGTCTGTGAGGTTACTGATGGTTCCATGCGGCCACTGGGAAAGCGCCCAGTGCTCCGACTACACAGTACTGTACAAAGGTGTGTGTGTGTGTGTGTGTGTGTGTGTGTGCGTGTGTGTGTGTGTGTGTGTGCACACGCACGCACACAAGGCCAGGGGTGTTAGATACTGTGAATGTGACCAGGATTGCATCCTTGATTGGATGGAAAGCTCAGCAACACATCAAAACCCTAGGGATAGTTTCATTCAGTGAACCACTCAGTTCTCATTTTTTGTTCTAACAACTACTCAAATAATATGATCAATTTAGACCTAGAAAGGACCTCAGGTCACTGCTCCTGGCCCATTCATTGTGCCAGTGCAAGAGCGGGCACCAGAGTATGCGAGAGGCCCACGGACATTAGACCGACCAGAATGGGGCACCATGCTTTGGAACAGAGTCAGGGACACCTGCCCCCACCGGTGAACCCCTCTCTGAGGCTTTCAGCAATCCCACATCCCTCATGGTTCAGCCTTAAAAACCACTGGTAAAATGTAGCCACTGGGGCCAGGAGGCCGGGCCAGACATTTGCTGAATGAGGGCATCATGTGCAGAGAATTAGCCTCTTCACCACAGTGTGTCATAAGCACCAAAGCTGGCAGCCAAGACTGGATCACTGATGTCATGTGTGGCCCCGCCCCCAGGGACAGGCCCCGCCCCCAGGAGCCACCCCTGCCGCACCCCACCTGCCTCATCCCCCACCTCCTCCTCCCAGGTTCATCTCAGTGCCAACTGTATCGAGAAGACCTGGTCGTCTACACCCCTCAGAGCTGGCACCCCTTCCAGCCTTCCCTGGGGTTCGGTAGCCTTATTGGGCAGGCAGGTCTGCAAGTTCCTTTAGGGAAAAGTTCATCACATTCTCCCCAAGTTCTTCAGCTGCAGCCAGGGGCAGCTTTCCACAGACAGTGTAGAAGATTCCTAAGAAAATGTACATGTTATTTAATCCCAAGCAACTTTTTATTGCAACTTTAGCAACTGAAAATAACGCAGTGATCCTCTTGCTATTTCTGAGGAGAAAGTGCAAGAACTGAGAGCTTCCTTAAATCTTACAAAACCCAACTCGAGGTCACTCAGCCAGGTCCTGTCCTCATCTGGGGGACTCAGCTGGGGAAAAACGACGTTCAGACTCTCTTGGGTAGTTGGCAGCTGAGGCTGCAGGACTGAGGCTTTTTGCTACATGTCAGTGGGAAGTCCCCCTCATCACGGTGACGTGGGACTACCCATCAGCCCAGCAAGAAGTCTCCAGAGCAAACTGGTTAGCAAGGTCAAGTCCCCCATAATGTGGCAGAATCATTACAGTGACATGTATCCCCCACTATAGTTAGGACAGAGTGACAGGTCACCCCCCCCAAGTCAAGGGAAGGGAATTATACAGCCATGAGACAAGGTCACAAAGACAATGCTAGAGTCTGCCTGTTGCAGAAGGCGTTGTTGGGCATGTCTTCACTCTCGATAATCTCCCTCTTCCTAACCCATTGGGCCATCTCTTGCAGGTGGCTTCGTTGCTGTTGGCAGAACTTTTCTGGAAGAAGGCACAGCTCCAGTGGCCCCAGGTCCTGGGACAGGAGAATCCATTCAATTCCCAGATTGAGCAGGTGTTTGGAGACCAGGGGGGCCACTGAGCAGCTCTCCTCTCCTACACGCCCGGGTAAATGCACTCGACAGCCCACCCTTGGGGCTGCCATCAGGGGCCCACGGAACACCCTTTCTAGCATCTTTGCAAAGCACTCTCCCTCAATTCAGAGCACAACTAAGTGACATCATAATGCTTTGCGCTTCCGGGATCAATTTCCTACCAGTTGCCCCTGAAATAACCTTTAATAGGGAGCTTTGGGGACCACTCCAGGCAAAGCACATCCAAGCCCTTCAGCAATTCATTGTTCCTAAAGGAGCTTCTAAACACACAGATGCCACCCTGCAAGGCTCAACCATTTACATGGGGTCCTGGTGTACCAGGGACAGACCCTGTGAGGGTGACTTCAAGGTGGCAAGGCAAGCTGGGACTCTGCCTAGGAGGACTGCCAAGGACTCCATACAAGCAGCGACAGCTGGGTTCCATGCATCCACTTTCAAATCAGAATGCAAAATCGTAAATACAAAGTCAGGTGCAAACTTGAATAGTTATTTACAAAGAGGAAAGAAGTCCTCACTAATCATGAACGTTTAAAAGTCAGCAAGTACTGTAAGCCTGCAAAGTTCACAGAAAGGATCGCTTTTCGGTAAAAGTTTTTCTTACGTTCTTTACCTGCATCATCTGATTGCTTTTCCTTTACAATGATTTTGTGATGTCATTGCCCATACAAAGAATTTTAAAAATAAAATGTATTACTTCTTATTGATCATATAAGAGCTTTTCTTTCAGCTACAGAAATCATGCTTGACAGAGCAGGGGAAATTTTCAGGATTATTGCCACCATGGGGAGACCTGTATCAGTTTTTGGCTGTTGTTTTGATATGGTTTTTGTTTTGTTTTGTTTTGTTTTGTTTTGTTTTCCAAGACAGAGACTCACTATGTGGCCCAGACTGGCCTCAAACTCAATCCTCCTGCCTCAGCCTCTAAAATGCTGGGACCACAGGCATGGCCCAATATGCTCAGATTCAAATTTCCTTTGGAAACAAGCTATTAAAGACCCACTCTCTTTTTTATTTCCATCAGTCCCTCCGTATCACCAGTCTGCGCCTGTGAACTCAAGCAGCTGCTGTTCAAAGATGGAGATATTGCTGTTCAAAGATATTGGGGAAAAACTTCACCCCTACTGAACACATTCAGACATATCTGTTGTTATTTCCCAAACAATATAAATCAATCACTATTTGCATAGCATTTACACTGTATAAGAATTTTTGTGTATTTTGGATCCGATAATGTGCCTGTGCTAGAGGCTTAGTCTTCTGCTTCACACTGTTGGGAGGTAGTGAGAACACTGAGACGCCTGGTGAAAGGTTTGAGGTCCCTGGGCCATGCCCTCCATCAGAACCTTGGGTCCCAACTCCTTCCTCTTCTCTTTTGCACTTGGCCATGAGGTGAGTGGGCCTCCTCCATCACCTGTGGCCACAAGGCCCAGAGCAATGGGCCAATTGCACATGGATTGGAACTTCCAGAATAAACCCTTCTTCTCTTTAAATTGGTTCACTTGGATATTTCCTAGAGTAGTGGAAAACTGACCAACAAAGTAAATAATGTAGAAGTGACTTAAAGTATAAAAGAGGCTGTTGGTTGTCTATAAATACAACATCATTTTCTACAAAGAACTTGAGCATCTTGTTCTGGAGCCATCCCTGAAGATATTAAGGAACAACTATTCTGGTACAGGTCCCTGTGTATATAAGGACAAAATCCTATCTGTCTGCCCCCCTCCTTGCCAGCTTATGAAAGTAGCAAAATTCAGCAATCTCTGTGTGTAACCGAGCTCACCAGTGGGCACACCTTTCTGCATTCTACCCTGGGCAGCCAGCTTGCCACAGCCCAGAAGCAAAGGTCGTTCACCCCCTAGCGGGAGCCTGAGAACAGAGAATGAAGGCACCACCTCCTCCAGGAGAGGAAGTTTGGGGAGCACTCTGGGCACCTCTCAGGAGCCTCACATGATCACACTCTCTGCTCACTTCATCCCCACATCTCAGTGTCCTGAGTCCTGTGTCCTACTTCCAGGAACTGCTTCCCCAAATCTGCCTCAATAAAGACAATATTAAAGTGGTTATGAATGTACAGTTGTTGCCCAGGATCTGTCACGATTTGTTGTAGGACAAACCACAATCCATAGATGCTCAACTCCCTTCTACAAAGTGGTACAGTCTTTGCAAACAACCTTTATTTTAAATCCTCCCTTTATTTTAAATCACCTCTGGATGACTTATAATAGTCAATGCAATGTAAATGCCATTTTATTTAGGAATAATAACAAGAAAGAGGTCTGAATGTGTTCAGACCGAAACAAACATCACAGTCCTAACTGCTTAGTGGACCAAATCTGCAGGTATAAAATTCATGGGTATCAAGGGTCAACTCCAGCGCCTTATCTCCAGATACACTCCAGGTAGAGAAATGTCTGGCACCAGTGTGAACCACGTCTGCTGCCCACAGTGCACTGCTGATGACTGGACACCACTGCCGTTGTCCAGTTTCCAGAATGCTCGGGTCTTGTTTCCCTTCTGTGACTTACATATTTCCACGCTGGGAACTGACTGGCATCCCTGCAACTTCATTTCTATGTTTGTGGACATGAGCAAACAGTGGCATAAATGGGAACACCAAAGATGTGAACCACATAAGTATCAACCTAAAGCTGCCATAGTTTGGATCGTACACTTCCCGGAAAGCCCCATGTGGTACAGGCTGGGTCCCAGCCTACCTCAGTAGGGGCAGGTGCTGGGCCTTTAAAAGGTGGGTTCTCATGGGAAGAAGTAGATCATTGGAGGTGTGTCTTTGAAAGGGATATTGGACCCCCCATTCCTGCCTCTTTTTGCTTCCCATAAAATGAACAGGCTTCCTCTTGCACATTCTCCCACCACCATGATGTCCTATGCCACCATAGGCCTAAAACAACAAAGCCGAGGGATGATAGACTAAAAGTTCCAAAACTATGAACCAAAATAAACCTTTCTTTGCTTCAAGTTGATTATCCCAGGCATTTTGTCACAATCATAGAAAGCTATCCAATACACAAACCTAAACTGCCTGGATCTCCATTTCAACTTCCACTAAACTGAAGTTAAGAGAAGATCCAAAACTTCCCACAGCTACTCCACTGTCACTGGCTGTGACAGAAAGGATGACAGAGAAGAAGCAATTTTGTGTAAAGTATTCTCATTTTGCAAATTTTTCAAAGAATATGACCATGTGGACATATTTCTGGGGCCTTTTCCAGATCTTTGGAAGGGAGCCCAAGCTTTACACACTTAGAGTGGATCCATCTCCGCTCACAAGGTCAATTTGTCAAGTAGGAGGTGAGCTTTGGTTCTGGGGGCCACCACTCTTACAATGCTCTCTGTAAGCAGCCCAAGAAAGGGCACCAGATCACGGTCAGAGGGCTACTTTTATAAGCAGAAAATAAAAACAAGGAGACTCCATTGGAAAATGAGACATTTCAAGCTGTTGGGCTGTAATAATTTAGTGTATCCACCTCCTGACAGATATGTCCTCTTATAACACCTTGGCAACTACAGAACCCACTTTGAGTGTTTCTGCATCTTCTGTTATTTTTTAACTTTTTTATTGAAATATTTATTGGTGCATTACATATACATATCATGATTGCACTCCACAATGAGAATTTGTACTAGTATACTTAAATGAACTTACCTTGAGGATATCCTCATAAGTGAAATAAATAGGTCACAGATAGGTAAATATCTCATCTTTTATCTGGTATGAGAAAATAAAGATGTAAATGAGTTCTAGAATTGTATGATATATATTGTGAAATAGAAAATACTCAAAGTGAAATAGGATGAAGGGGAAAAAATAATGAGATTATAACAAAAAAGAAAGGAAACATTTTATGTATATGGGGGGGTAGTAGGGTAGGTAAGGCTATGGGAAAAAATGAGAATTAAGTTGTGTCATATACTGGTACAAATTCTCCTGTTATTTTTTAAATGCCAGATACTGCCTTTGTTGTGGTGCCAGGGATTGAATTTAGGACTTTGTACTTGCCGGGCAGGTATAGTGCCACTGAGCTACATCCCTAGCCAATAACATTGCCTTTTAATCCAAAATCTGCATTATTCCGTTTCACATGCTCAAAATGCTGCATTACCAATCTTTAAGGAATAGAACATCCCCAACTAAGGACACTAGACAGCATTGTAGCACTATGTTTTGGGATGTTTGAAACAGTATCATCACCAAAACAAAGCATGAAGTTATGCACTAAATATGGCCTGGAAAATGACACCTGTTGAAATAAAGAGCTGAAACAAGATGGCGGAGCCTGGCCTTGGCCATCCTTAACTGGGAACAAGCAGGTGGAGAGCCAAACACCCTCACTGTTCGGAGTGACCATAACAGCACAAGAATCAGGAGCGTTAACTTAGAAGTTATGAAACAGTGTTAACAAGCAGACAAAGTCACAAGCAATGAGGATGTATTGTTTCCCGAAATATGATTTGGGTTCATTTATGGTCATTATGCAGTTAACATCCCACACAATAAAAGCACATGTTTGGGTATGTGGTGGACAAATGGAATCCTAGCTGCTTGAGCTGCTGAGGCAGGAATAGTGCAAGTTCAAACCCGACCTGGACAACTTAGTGATTTAAGCAGATCCTTGCCACAAAATCAAAAATTAAAGAAAGGGCTGGGAATTTAGCTTACTATGAAGGTCTTTTGTTCAATCCCCAGGCCTGCAGAAAAGATAAAATGGGGCTAAGAATGGAACATCAGTCAGGGGCAAAGTGACCCTGGGTTAAACTCTTGGAATTGAAAAAATGGACATAAAGTATATATGCCCATTTCTAACTATCTCAAAACAGGTTAATATTTTTATATTTGATTTGAATAGTGTTTTTCTTTGTGATTCTGTATTTTTTCATATTTTTTTTATGTTTTTGAAACAGAGTCTCACTTTGTAGTTCAGGCGGGCCCTGACCTCACTATGTAGCCCAGGCTGACCTCAAACTCACAGCAGTCCTCCTGCCTCTCTCTCCTGAATGCTAAGATTACAGGCAAGAGCCACGATGCCCATCTTTTTTTCAGATTTAAAGCTGTTAGGTAAGAAGGGGCCCTAGGCCTCTGCAGCCTCCATGGGGGAGATCACAGAGAAGCCCGCGTACCCTTGGAGACAGGACTTGGAACAGGGAAGCCCCACAATCTGAGAGTGAGCCACTGCTTCCGGGAAGAGACAGGAAGTTGAGGAATATGTGATAGAGATAGTGTGTCATCAGCATGGCCTTTCCCCAGCATCCTTCCCCAAGGTTTTTCTGGGCACCTAGTGGTCACACATTCTGTGGAGGCCCAGGATACTGCTAGGGAGTGAGTTTGTCTCCGCACTCACTGGCCATGACGGGAGCAAGGTTTACCAGACCTCTTATGACCGGAGTCCCACTCCTCATCTCTGGTACAAGGTGTAAAGTCTTTGCTACGCTCTTCCAGGAGATAGTAGTCATCCTGGGGAAGCTGAGCCCAACCATGGCAGCCCCCAGATGCGGAGTACACATGCACCGTGCTCTGGGGTCTCCTGATGAACAGATGTGACAATCCGCTATTAACACATCAGCTCCTCATTAAATCTGAGTGCAGAACCTATGTTTACCCAGTGGAAAGAACTCCCCTAATCTGATTTGGCAGAAGTTTCAGCATAAATATTCATGGAAGCTTGGGCTCCTTTAATCTAGCCTTTTGCTTGGAATGAACGAGAGTAAAGAAAGGTTGCTCTTAAAGCCTGTTGTCTGGGTCGCTTCTTTAAACCACCGTATCAAAACATAATGGCCTCATGATCATGAATCTATCATTAAGGAGGATTCATCTTCCAAAGCTCTTGGATGGATGGAAATGAGAGGGGAGATAAAGATACTACACAGAGGCTGCTAAGGATTTCTTGGAGTATTGCACTATTGGCTGCATTCTTTGTTTTTGATTAATTATACCAAGCATTTACAGGATCCAGAGCCTGAAAATGTGACTCTGGGTTAAGAGCACTCTATTCAATTAGTTCATGGCTGGAAGGACGTGCCAAGGAATGCCGTGATCTGTCCCGCCCCAGACTGCAGCAGATACGGGACAACACACATTCTTCACCCAGCTCAGGATGATGGACGGTTAATACTTTCCCAGTGATTCCCACATAATAGCTCACCAAATATAAACTGAAGCCAAGACATGGAGAGACCCAGTCAGGGATCCACAGGGTTTTGAGGAATAAGTGAGACTTCAGACTTTGTCCGAGATCAGCGGAGAGAACAAACTCTGTCCTACAGCCTCTTGGAGCTGGGGCAAAACCCCAAAACATGATCAGTAGGAAACCCAAGACACCACCAGCTTTGGAAGGCTTAAGTTGCTTGTACCTCCATTACATTCTTTATAAATGGGAGCAACATTGTCCCTGTCCTCCAGTACTGCTAGAAACATTAGTAAGAGCAGATGCCAGTAAAGGGCTAAGAAAAAAATAAGAACAGGGTATGTTTCACCTCTTAGTCTCCATAGCTCTACACAGCCTGTCCACATGGTCTTCCTCTCATAAGACAGGAAAAGGGAGCTGAGCATGATGAAGTCACTTGCTAAGATCACACGTCTCCTACATGATGAATCAAAAGCTTGAAGCCAGGCTGGCTGGCTCCAGACGGCAGGACCCAGCTGTTAAGTCCTCCCAGCTTCCTGAAAATGCCAAGGCTCTTTTGTTGCCACATCTACTGAAGAATGAAATCAGTTCTCAGAAATCAGACGCCACCAGCCTTCCAGAAAATGTCTGCATCAGTCTAAAGGGACATACAGTTATCATGAAGGGATGCAGAAGAACTCTGCAGAGGGCTTTAATAACATCAGCCTCCTTGGGGAAAAAAAAAGTGGCTGAAGGTCAGCAAATGGCAGAATGGAACCAGCTCCCATCCCCGCAGACTATAGCTAAGACAAAGAGAGGAATCTGTGTGCGTTTCCTGGCACTGTTGTGATTGCTGGTGGTGGGTCCCTCGCCGATTTGAAATTTCTTGGATATGGAATGCTTCAGCAGCAAGCCAGGTGTTGCTTGTTTAGTATCTCAGGTCGCAAAGGATGGGTTAATCCTTGCAGGAAATGACACTGAACTTGTTTCATATTCTGCTGGTTTTGTTCTGCACAGAAATTAAAAACAAGGATGTGACAAAGTTTTGGCTGACAGCAGGTCTCTGTGAGAGGACAAGCACGTAGACTGAAGCGTAAGACCAAAGAGTTCGCTTCTCCACCTGTCTCTCAGTGCCTTTGCGCCCCAGCCTGTCAGATGATGATAGTGGTGGTGGTGACGATGTGGATGATGATGATGATGATGTGGATGATGAAATAATTCTTCTTTAGCTTCATGCATCATCCAAACTTCATCCAAACTGTTCTAGACCCTTCTCTGGGATCAGAACCCAGAAATTATTTTTCAAATTTTTAAATGGTATGAGGATATGTTTGCCATACAGAATGACCACATTCATTGTGTGGAGTCAGTACACGCACACTGACACAGGGTATGACTGTGGCAGAGCAGAGGAAAAATTACTGAGTCTTAGAGTTCAGTTTAAACTCCATGAGGCCCTGAGGGACTTCTTCAGTGAAACTCACCAGCATGAGAATGTCTAAGAAATCCATACCCTTTTATCACATATCTTAATTCTTTTCATTTCTGCTTCTTTGTCCTTCTTTCTATCTCTTGGTCCTCTTCCTATTTGCAAGAGATCTATCTTCCTGTTTCCTATTGTCTATATCTTATTTTGCTCTTTGATTTATTTATACTCTGGTTTTCTTGTGAGAAACAAAGGTGCATAAGCAAAACACTGGGGTAGAAGTTTTAGTCAAAGGACAAGGAAAAAACAGGGTAGCCTCCTGAGCAAACTTACTGAGGTCTAAGGAACACAGTGCCCAGAGCAAACATCTCTCAGAGTAACTTTGTTTCTATTCTGTTTGACTGATTATCTTCTTCTTGCTTTAATTTACTTATACTTTGGTTTTCTCACATATGAGAAAATGTACAATATTTACACTTACGTCTCTCATTGATGTTACTGTACAACATGACCTTAAGGGGCATCCATCTTCTTATAAATGACCTCAGTTTATCCTTCTTTATGGCAGGGTAGTAGCACTCTATTGTGTATAAATGTTACCTTTTTTGAGACCGGATATCACTCTGCAGTTCAGGCTGGCCTGGCCTTGAACCCACAACAATCCTCCTGCCTCAGCCTCCAGAGTGCTGGGATTACAAGCATGCACCACCAATTCTGTCTAATTGCCACATTTTTTGTTTACCCATTCACCTGTCAATGGACAGGCCACTTCCAGGATTTCGATCTGATGAGTTGTGCTCTGTAAACATGCATATGCATGCATCAATATGATATGAGGTCTTTAACTTTTTTTTTTTTAGGTTTTTGGAGACAGGGTCTCGCTTTTGTGGTTCAGGCTGGCCCTGAGCTCAGCCTCAAACTCACATCACAATCCTCCTGCCTCTGCCTCCCGAGTGCTGGGATGACAGGCGTGAGCCACCACGCCCAGCACTGTGGTATGTGGTACTGGTTGCTGCTGGGTGTGGGTCTCCACACCCAGTATTGTTATGTGGTTAC
>PVIR01028848.1:7884-21766 GCA_004026965.1 Petromus typicus | reverse complement strand
ATCATTTAATATCTAATGACATTTATTAGACAGTAAACCTACAATTTTATTCCTCAGACCTAATGTACGTTGCTTAGAGTACTTTTTCCCACAAATAATGTGGAAAGTAAAGCCCCATCTCTTTGCCCTCTTTCTGTGTGTAAGCGTGTGTGTGTTTCTTTGTATTGTCTCTCTGTCTCCCTCTCTCTCCTGAGCTGTCATGAAGTGAACAGCTTTACTTTGACACACTCTTTGATTCTACTGTTTCTGAGTGAAGTGAAACCTTTAAAACCACAATCCAGAGAGATCTTTCTTTCTTGCATTTTGTTTTCTCAAATGTTTTCCACAGCAGTGGGAACTTACCTACCACGATGACTTAAAATTCCAGCAGCAGATATTTTTCATCTTCAATTCCAATTTTTTAAAAACGTAGATATGAGTATAAAACTAACAGTATAATGAAAGTAAATGATAATTTATTGAATAAAATATACAAAATTGCATGAATGTTTTCCGTTGAGTGAAAAGCCCATTTAGATTTTTTAAATTCACTGACAAAAAAGAACTATTTTAACGTAATAGTGATGATATTTTTAATCTCTATATATGACATTATAAAATAATGAATAAAAATACTTTAGTAAAATAATACTTAAAATGACAGGAAAATATTAACAAATAAATGTGCTGCAGAAATTAAAAATGTTCTTTTGTAAATCCCATGATAGTATCACTCATTTCATTTTAATGAGAACATAATAATTTAACTTATTTTATTGAAATTTTAGAGAGTAAATGAAGCAAAATTAGACTCACAATGAGTGAATTTAGTAGGGAACACATAGAACATTGCGATGAATTGCTGAATGCTTAGTGAATAATTATTGAAATTACTGGATAATAGATCTAAATTTCAGTTCATAACTAGATGAATTACAATGAATAAAAGCAGCCTCTGAAAGTTTTTTCATTCATCAAGCAGAAACCCTTGGTTTCATTGACCATTTTTTACTTGCTTTCATACTCTATGTTCACTTAATTTTCTCTAATCTGATTTTACCCACTTTGACTCAGATGCTTAGATTAGTCTACTTTGCCTTATTAGATGCTACTGGGTCTAAATCAGGAACTGAAATATTGGAGAGAATTCAAATAGCTGATATAACTCCTTTCCAAATAAAGCATTTCAACATCAAAGAAAATAAGAAATAAAAATCTCAGAAAAACAGCATAGGAATTAAGTGTCCTGCTAATTGTATTCCAGGTGTGGTATTAAAGCATGACCCATCCTTCATCAAGATGCATTGTTTATTTTTTCCTTTTCAGGAAATAACATAATCTGAGAATGAATATGAATGTCAAAATTCACAAGAAACAAAGATTAAGGTGCAAATCTGATTTTCAATGCTGGCAAATTATTGTTTTAAATTACCTTGTGAAAAAGAAAAAAAAAACAAATTCATTTGGCTATCATATGTTCACATTTTGTTTAGCATTTGCGTTTAAATAAAAATAATATTAAAATATAGTAATTAGATATCTTATAAAAAAGGATGTATAGCATGTAATTCTGACTTTTCTCTGCTAAATCTGAGAAAAATATCCTGATTTATCCATCTTATATTTAGGAACAGATTTCTAGTGACATAGCAACTATTTTGAGTGATTCAGGCAACTCATAAAGGCAAAACCCTGAAATAATTTGTTTTCAAATTCTTTGCACACCTTTTCGGCATTGTTTTCATTGTAGAGTAAGTATAAATGGCAACTTTACAAAAAAAACAGGAGTGCACTCTCTAATCCACTGGATGGGACATGGTGGGAGTGAATTATCCATGCAAATTTAGAATTCTTTACTGTTTCACAAAAATATGAAAGAAAATCATGAAATGTTTCAGAACAATGATAATTATACACTAAATAAATACTTTGCCTCTGATTTTATATCTAGTTTCCATTTTACAGCTCTTATTTTTTCAATATTATCTTATTTTGAATATATTCAAGTTTCTTCTATTAAAGAATAAGTTAAAGCGAAATGAATTCCCTCCAAGGTCATTAAAATATGCATTAATTCAGTTAAATTAAGTCCATAGTTACCAGTTGCTACCTCAATTTTACATTATTTATTTCTATAATCTCTGGAATTTCCTTTGTCCCTTCGGTAGAACAATCACTCTCTCTATATATATATATAAATATATACTGCAAGTAGTGTTATTTTACAACATTTAAACGAAGCTTCTTTTCTGGCTTTGCATTTCTCTACTAACCTTGTCTGATGGTTCAGCTGCCATCTGTCAGCAAATATTTTTCAAGTACTGAACTTGAAACCTATCTCTGGAAATAGAAAAGCATCCAAAATTTTCCATGAGCACTTTCAAGATAGCAGATTCGGGAAGAATCAAGTACAATTTTTTTTCTTTTTAATTTTTCCGAAAAATGAAGATTTGAACCTAATTTTTTCTATTTATTTCTCAAATGTAGTCATAAAGTCCTATCAAGTCCTGATTACAGATATTATTGTAGTTATCACTGCAGTATCACAAATAACAAATATTCATCCATGAAAAACAAAATATTCGATAACAAAATATTCATCTATGACACTATCTCTGGGGTTCTGGATTAGTCACAGAGCAACCGTTGAAATGGGTAAAGTTTGAATGATCTTGAAAGGGAATTTTCTTTTTTTTGTCCATGAGTGTGTGTGCTCATAGTTAGTATCTGTTAAAGAAAAAATATTTGTGGAGCTGTCCGGACATTTTAATACACCTTCAAATGACAAAATAAATATTACAACTCTAAAGTATTAAATGGCCTACAAACTATGAATTTCTTTAATCAAATTAGGATTATTTATATTGCTAATAGAATTTCATTAAGTCAGTGAAAATATAAAACAATTCAGTATAATTAGGCTCAAATATATTACTAGACAATATTGTCTTTGTATATGATGCACTAGAAACTATGAATGAAAACATACTTTGTATAATGTAGGCCTATGGTTTTTTTTAAATATGCAGAAAATATACTAATATATTATACTTTTTTCTGTTTTTTTGATAGGTCCTCACTTTGTGGTTGTATGGGTTATACTGAGGATCGAACCCTGACCCTGCACTTGCAAGACAGGCACAGGAACCACTGAGCTAAATCCCTGGCCTGTAATTTTTTTTTTTTTTTTAATCAGGCAAAGTCTGGCTTTGTAGTTCAGGCTGGATCTGAACTCAACCTCAAATTTCCAGCAATATTCCTGTGTCTGCCTCCTGAGTGCAGGGATTACAGGCGTGAGCCACCATGCACTTGCAATCAGGCTCTGGAACCACTGGGCCAAATCCTTGGTCATATATTATAACACAGATCTAGTTCTGACAAATATATCTATAAAAGGGTTAGACAGTTATATTTTTGGCCTTGTTGATAAGGAGGCAAAAAGAGAGGATTACTTCATATCATAGATTCTCACAACTTACAAAGTTTACATTCCATATATAATTCATTAATATTGAATTAGCAGGTAATGAGCAACTGCTCCCACAATAAGCACAATATTTGGCTCCCCAAGACTCTGATCACATTTTCAGCAAACAATGAGGAATCTTTTTTGTGTGCGTCAGGAAAAATGATTTATCTTAGATTATGGATTCATTATCAGTGTGTTCATAGAAGATATCATTATAATTTACTTATGAAAGAAGCATACAAGACACACACATATTACCTATACAGCACCCAAGAGAGCTTTCATTTGCATGGAATTAGAGATAGGGTTGTGGTGGAAATCTTAGAACTGTTTTGAGCAGCAGAATCACCAGACCGTAATTTACAGCACAGGATTTAGAAACAAGAAGGTCAAATGTTGCTTTGTGTGATACCAGCTAAGAACTTCCACATTGAGCTGCATTTGTTTTGCTGGCAAAAGTATGCTGATATCCAGTTCAGACTATCGATTAGATAAAACACTAGCAAAGATATAGAAACTATTTTTATTTGAATATGTAGATTGTATTTTACCTAATTTGTGGGGTAGGCATAACCTTCTCTCATCCCTATATCCTCTTAGATTTCAGGAAGATTTATTTTTCCTTTGAAGAGTTGTTTACCTGGAATTAATGTGATAAGATTGAACACTTAACTATCATGTAATTTCCAAAAAGCTACTGTACATAACTGTTCTAGTGTTTGCCTCTGTGTACCTGAGGCAGTCACATTTGTTCCCCTGAACAAATAACATAGAAAAGACACAGGGTCTGGAGTGTGATTCACTATTAAATCAGTCTAGCCAGAATTAAGACAAGAAAAGAGAAGCTGTACAATTTTAGTAAAATGACCAAATGTACACTATCTGCTCATTATGTCTGATTTTGGAGATAACAGATAATGTGTTATCACAAATTCTAACCTATTATAAGGTAATTAACTCACTGATTTAATTTTATCTGCTTTGGATCCATGTATAACAAAGAATGTTTTCATATTCATCTATACACAATCTAAAACTATATTTTATTTATTTATTTTTTTTTAAAGAACACTGTGGGGCCTGGGATATATCTCAGTGGTTCCTGTGCCTGTCTTGCAAGCGCAAGGGCCCGGGTTTGATCTCCGGTAACCACATAACAATACTGGGCGTGGAGACTCAAACCCAGCAGCAACCAGCACCACATACCACAGTGCCGGGCGTGGTGGCTCACGCCTGTAATCCCAGAGCTCCGGAGGCAGAGGCAGGAGGATTGCTGTGATGTGTTTGAGGCTGAGCTCAGGGCCAGCCTGAACTACAAAGTGAGACCCTGTCTCGAAAAACCTAAAGAAAAAGAAAAAAAAAAAAAAAAGAACACTGTGCAAACAATCATTTTGTCACATATACATACATATTTTGAATACCTTTATTATGATAACAATAGAAATCATATGAAGTTATAAAAAATAGTCACACTCATTACTCAAACTTTTCATTTAAAAACACATAATATTAAAATCATTTTAATACATAACTATCAATGATTTCTTCTATTTTTTGTAATCTTTTGCATATATTTTGTGAGTAAAGTATTGAAAATGAAGAAAATATATATATATATATATATATATATATATATATATTATAGAAATGCAATCATTACCTGATACTTTGTTTTGTGAATTGACACAGCTGTGTAAAATGCTCTATAATATGAATTGACTTGAGTCTAACAATATTTGTGTGACAAAATTCATCTTCCTTGAGCACACTGTCCCACCATATTTTAACCTGTCTCTATCATGTCAGATGCAACAATGGCCAGAAATCAATGCTGCGTCTAGTTCCCTCAATTATATCTGGTCAAGTTAGTAATTTACTGCTCACATGTTAATGCACAATAAGAAAATCTTCATAGACTGTGTTTGGGGCAACAGTTTCTCATGTACCAGCTGTAAAATTTACCAACATTTCAAAATAAATACGTATTAGGGAAGAGGAGCAATAAAATGTACAGTGCTACAATTTTTATTGGGTTTCTGTTGCACTATTATCAAGCTTGCAAGTAACAACTCATGTTTCAGCCAAGTTTGTGGAAAGATTGTGATATATACTCTGTCAAGTATATAGCTGAAGTTTATATTTTTCATCTAGAAAACAGATTGCTATTTGAAAAATTGTTTTCTTTTGTCTATACTTCTATTACATCTCTCCTGTGTTAAATTGGAATTATCAAGATATATAGATGCTATAACATGGGTTTTACCTCCAGTAAGTTATAACATAGAAGCAATTATTGAAATAAAAAGACATTTCAAAACCTTATAAAATACATTCATTTATGAATATTTTGAATAGTATTTTATAAAAGTTGATTCATTTAATTGCTTTTTAAAAATTATTTTAATTTTGAATCACAATGGAACATTAATCATTTCTTGAGTCCTATATGTGCAAAGTAAGCATGTTAAATTATTTGTCAAGATTTTAAGCACAGGTCTGCCTTTTATCTGGTTGGAGAGCAGAAAATTTTCATTCTGAACCTTGTTGAGCATATAAAGAATCTGTCAAAAAACGAAAGTAAGAAAAATAACACTCAGCAGATTGCAGGGTAAGTGATGAGAAATATGTTCATGGATGAGATAAAATATTTTTAAATACCTTTGATTTAAAAGCTGTCAGACCTTGGTTTTGTACTGGTTATGCAATTCTCTAAACAGAACAAAGTTGCAATTAGAAATTAATTATATTAACCCTGAAAAAGTAATTGTAGATTCCAACTGTAAGTCTTAAATTGAATTGAATAAATATGCTAACATGAAAGAAAAAAGCAAAGAGGAAGCAAATCTATATGTGCAGTTTTTACTATTTCATAGAGTAAGATCTCACATAAACACAGAGTGGAAACTCTTAATTGCACTTACAGGTTTAAAGTGAACAAAACTGGAATGTGAAAGATAGCTGGTATTTATTAATGAAAGTTATATTACTGTTAATATTATACCAAATGATTTGAACAGTTACTTAAGTATCTATAAAAAGCTATTCAAATTTTTTATTTAAATTATTACTTACAAATTAGATTATATGTCATCAGTATACTGATTACAAAGAGAGAGAGAGAAAAAAATAAAACAAAATAAAAATACAAGAAACATCAAATGTTGTCCCATATCAGTAATTGCTGAAGTTTTATTTTGCAACCTAAGGAAGCATCAAGTCAGGTGACAACAGCAGCGCTTTCCCCGTTCTGTTGTACAGATTCCTACCTAATTGTCTGTACTTTAAGTTTTGGTATCCAGCGGGTGTCTTATTATGGGGTATGTGCAGAGATAAATTCTCAAAACTCTGTACAGTTAGCTTGATTTTTGTATGTTTTGTTGTCCTAAAACATGTATTTTAAGATTGTTTTCTTTCTTTTCTTTGATTTTTTTTTCCCCCTGGGTAGTTACTATAAAAACATACAGCACTTTTTCTTATTAATAATAAAATACCTACAGGTGCATATCCTTTTTTACTGTTGTTCTCATAATGAACTCTAACGGTCACTTATGTATGAATTTTAACCCCACAGAAAGGGAAATTTTCTTCCTTTGCATTAATTACTCCCTTTAAAGAAAAAGTCACAGTCGTAATAGTTGGTGTAGATCAGTCACATTTTAGATCAATCCACAGGTCTCCAAGGTGCAACCTTACCTACATATTACAGCATTTTCCCCTTCTATTTTGTTACTCCTACTTGTTCGACAGGTTCTTATTTAGTTTGTTGGAGATTTCACATGTTTGAGACAATAAGAGGTATGTGGGAAAATTAAGGGGTTGACTTGAAAAAAATGAGAACAAAGGAGAGGGAGAGAATATATATATTTTTTTAATGTTTGAAAAGTAGAGGTGGAAAAAATGCTTAACTATTAAGATCAAATTTCATTTTTTTTCTACATGTTGTTGCTTCATAGTCACAGCTGAAATGTACAGGGAAAACTGCTGTATCAGTACAATTGCTTCTTATCTAAAACCCAGATGTTTCTTATCTCATCTATTGGTCTTACTAATTTCTTGTAATATGAAAAACTAACAAATTGTAAATATTTTTTTCTTTCAGAAAGATAGTCATTGCTTTTTTTTCTTGTGTTAACTCCTCCATTCTCTCTTTATCTCTTTCTTTTTTTAATCCCACTTTCTTTATAAAGCATGCACAGTGAATTAGAAAATCTGTCCATGAGATCAATTAAAATTATGTCAAATACTGACTTTTCAATATTTTTTCTACAGTTGCTGCAAATCTAATATTCACTTCATATATTTTTCTTCTCAAATTGGCTCAATTTTTGCAATTATTTTTTCTTCTCCTCAGTTGGGTGAAAATTATGGCATCGGCCCTGTAGCCACTTTTCGGAAATAACTTAATATTGAGAAAGTATGACACAAATAATTGCTGTATAGTTCTCATCTCCACCATGAAACTAATTTGGCATATTTAATATATAAAATATTAACTGAAAAGTAAGGAAAATAAACTGATAAAGCTATATTTCTCATTATTTTTCAATTAAATTGATCTTTCCAACAAGTATAGCTTGCTAAGACTGCTTTTTAGATCATTGATCTCTTGTATTTTAATAAAGTTCTGGAAAGTAAAGTTGAAGACTGTGAAATTAATTTTTAATATTACAGCACATTTTATGGACTTTTGGAAAGCAATAAATATGAAATTTTACAACTGCTTGATTTATTTCTTTTTGAAAGGATATGATCTGAATACATTTTTAACTTATGTATTCAAACATACTTTCTACATGATTGCTCTGAAAATGTAAGTAAAATGCCCTTTTTTTTTTTCATTATAAGAGGGTTAAATAAACTTGTAGGATATCAACCTCACTGGATAAACTTATTCTATAATTCTTTACACTTACTCTGGACACTAGGAGGTCCCTAATTTCAATTTCAGTATTAATAGAATCCACAATCACAAATTGAAATTGTGCCTTTTCCAAACTTAACCTGTATTGAACATGAACTCTTATTTTTCTTGACATTATTCCTAAATATACTTTGAAAGAGTGATTTACATGTTATTTGCACTGTAATAAGTATTATAGGTAATCTATAACTTATTTGACATTTAAAGGAAAATGTGTAAGTGGCATGCAAATATTGTGTCATTTGTAAGACAAATTTGATTACATATGGATTTTGATAGTCATATCTGGAGCCAAGACCCTGCTGTTACAGAGGAAGAAACACCTTATGTCACAAAATCCTGAAAGAAGTTAGTATGTTTTATCCAGCATGAGGAGAATTATCAAGCTTTTATTTTTTATAAGTTTTTGTTTTGTTTGAGGCTGATTTATTGTGATATTCATCTCTGACTCTAAAGTAAAATTAGAAAACATGTTCTACACAAATTGCAACATTCCTAACTTTTTTCCTACATACAATTTCTTTTCCTATCTGTATTCTGTTTTAAACATTAGGTGTACCAACATTCTCATACATGGTGACACCTGTTTAATATTTTTCTAGAAAACATTAAACATACAATAAATTTATTACAACTGTAAACATACATTATTCCATTCTTCACTTGTCCCATGTTGTTTTGCTAAACATACATACATATATAACTATATTTGCATATATACATTCACATATATGTGTACACACGTACACTCTGTTCACTTCTGGAAATGTTTATAAGTAAATATTATCCTAGGATATGTGTATTTAGTGGTAAGATTACAAATTTTCTTAATATAATTTTAGAAAGTACTGAAATGTGTCTGGGAAATTTATTTTTAGTTTATATAATTATCTAGAGGAGAAAGGCTTTGGATTTCAGAGCAGTTAATTTATATATATATATATATAATATTCAAGTTTTATATGTGTATATATATTGTCAGAATATATATATACTGTCAGAATATATATATATATAATATTCAAGTTATATATATATATATAGTCAGAATATATATAGAATATATATATAGAATATATATATATATATATATTCTCTCTATACATATATATATATATATATATATATATATGTATATATATATATATATATTCTCTCTATACATATAACATATTATGTCTTGAATCTGAATTATATCCCCCAAACCCCATGTTTGGAGACGGGGTGTGTCCTACAGAGTAGGCCACTTCGTGCAAGGCTTAGAACCACATGTGCTTGTTCCCATGTCCATCAGCCACTGGATGCTAGATCAGACACTTTACCACTGAGTGAAACTTCCGCAATTGTAAACCAAAATAGGTAACTCTATTTTTAAAATCCTTATTACGTTATTTTGTCTCATTAATGGGAAAGCTCCTAAAAGAGAAAATTCTTGCTAGGACTAGGATCATTGTGTAACTTTACACATCTATGTGGTTTGAATTGATTTGTGAGAAAAGTTTGCAGAAGCTTAAACATATTGGCTAAAGAAGTCCTAGAGCATAATAAGGCAAGCTTGATGGGAGATTCTTGTCAGAATCTGGAAGGTTAGAATAGTAGTAATGAAGCAGATATTATATCTAGCCTCTGCCTGAAAAATAACTAGTAATTTTTTTTCCCATTTTGTGGTTGTCTCTTCATACCATTAGTGGTTTCTTGTACTGTTCAAAAGATTTTTAATTTGATATGGCACAAAGTGTTAATTTTTTTAATATTTCCTGTTATCAGAGTTTTTACCATGTGTTTTCCTACACCATGTCTTTAAGAGTTTGCCTATTGTGTCTTCTAGCAGATTAAATGTTTTTATTTTTATATTTAAAATATCGATTAAAAATGGTTTAGGTCATGGTGAAAGATATGGGTCAGTCTATAACAAGTGGAAAATCAACTTTCCTAGTTCTGTTTATAAAAGAATCTTTCTTTTAGTGAAGATGTTTGGCTTCTTTGTCAAAGATAAGGTAGCTGAGCACACTAGCCTTTTCTTGTCCAGTGCCACGCTCTCTTAACATGGCAGGTTTATAATATAACTTTAAAAATATATCATTATTCATACATTATGAACACACTTGATAATCACATTCAACATTAAGAGTATGTACCAGAATATGACATGACTTGATTCTCATTTTTCCCTTCACCCCCATCTTGCATCCTACTGCCCCCTATACGCACAATCTTTGTTTTCTTTTTTTATTATTACCACATTCTTTTTCCCCTTGTTATTTACCCTTACACTCTTTCCTCTTAAATATTTTCTACTTTGAGATATAAACTATACATTGAAATGCCTTCTCTTTTGACCTTGATATTGTACCCCAGAATTGCTTTTACTATTCTAGATATCCTCTGTTTTCATATGAACTTTAGGATTGTTTTCTCCAGTTTTGTGAGATACGCTATTAGTATTTTTATTGGCTTATCCATTACTGCTCATATAAAGAAGTTACATCTAGAATATATAGAAATTTTTAAAAAATTAGATACCCCAAGATTAAAGACTCAGTTCAGGACCTAGAATTTACCGTAGTGGTTCCATTGACCACCTTTCAAGTGCAAGGTCTTTATTTCAATGCCCAGTAACCACATTCAACAATGCCAGACATAGTGACTCATGCCCACCAGCAATCAGAACCACATACCATAATTTTGGGTGTGGTCGTTCACATCTATAATCCCAGCACTTGGGAGGCAGAGGCAGAAATTATTGAGTTTGAGACTGAGTGCAGGACCAGGTAGTACTACAAAGTGAGATCCTGTCTCAAAATACTACAAAGACTAAGAAAATAAATAAGGACTCAACCCAAAAATGAACATCTGAAAAAAATAAATATTTTTCTCAGATAAATAATTGAAAAAAGTAAATAAATATATGAAAAATGTTCAAATCATTGTTATTCTAGAAATAAAAGTAAAACAACATTGAGATTATATCCTATTAAAAAAGAATGGCTATCATCTATACATTAATGTATAGTGCTGGCAAAGCTGTGAGGAAATATTAATATTCATCTATTTTTGGTAGGGGTGTAAATTGATATAACTGCTATAGAGACGAATATGTAGATTCCTTGAAAAAGTAAGGCTAGGGCCAGGAATATAGCTCAGTGGTTCCAGCGCCTGTCTTGCAAGCGCAAGGGCCCGGTTCAATCCCTGGTAACCACATAACAATACTGAGCATGGAGACTCACACCCAGCAGTAACCAGTACCACATACCACAGTGCCAGGCATGGTGGCTCATACCTGTAATCCCAGCACTCAGGAGGCAGAGGCAGGAGGATTGCTGTGATGTGAGTTGGAGGCTGAGCTCAGGGCCAGCCTGAACTACAAAGCGAGAACCTGTCTCAAAAAAAAAGAAAAAGTAAGGCTAGTGGTCCACTTGACTCAGACCTCATTCTGTAGGTATACTCCTGAAAAGTACAAAAGTATCTTATTGTGGTGATAAATGCATACCTGGCTTTATATCACCTCAATTTATAATAGCTTTATAATATTGGAAATGGCCCTTAAGCCCATCAAGAGATTGACGGATAATGAAAATCTGGTATTTATATACAATGCAATACTACTGTGCCATAAATAAAAAAATAAATCTGAGTTATTTTTAAGTAAATAGATGCACATCAAGACCTTAATATTAAATGAAATAGACACAAATTTTAAGTGTGGTATTTTTTCTCTTTTGTGAGAAACACAAAAGGTTAAATAAGGAGCAAAATACAAGATGGTAAATGGAATGAACTATTCACATGTGAAGGAGAACAAGCAAGTGGTGGGAAGAAAAGAAGCAAGGGAAAAGGACTTTTAAAAGACAGTGAAAAGGGGCCAAAGATTTAGCTCAGTGGTTCCAGCACCTACCTTATAAGGGCAAGGGCCCAGGTTTGATTACCGGTAACCACATACAACAGTGCTGGGCTTGGTTACTCATGCCCAACAGCAATCAGAACCGCATACTAGACAATGAAAGGAAAAATAGAAAAAAAAAAAACTTTTATAAATGGTAAGGTTTTAAGGAACATGAGGAATATAATTATTATGTATGACAAATTTGTAAAATTTAATAACAATGAAAGCTAGGCTCTGATTCTTTTATTATTTGGATAAGAAGTAACATGGGTTATACCATGGCAGAAACTTTTTCTTCATTTTGCTTATGTCCTGAAACATTACAGAAGGCTAAGAATAAACACAGTGGAATAATTAATGTGATGGAGGAAATTTCAAAGCAGACCGTTGTTTAGTCTGGACCTAAGTTCCTCTGACTTGTTTTAGCCAGATCTGCAGATAAAATCATGAGGAAATGTTAGAGAAAAGCTATGAAAAGTTTGCAATATGGTCATCAAGGTAGTATCTACAAACTTTAGGTAAAAGAACATATAGATGGTTAAAAGAATGGCATTAAAATGAATCCAAGTAATTTGTACTGAGAAAAGAACAATGTCTTGAGAACATCGCAGAATGCAGCAGGTTATTATTATTCAATTTCATTCTTATTTATTCACTCACCCATCAACAAATGTGTATTTACTACCCACCATGTTCAAAGTAAAAAGGTTTTACAAAGCTTAAAAAAGTTTTATGTGAAACAAATCAGAGCAGAAGTGTTCCTTTAACTCTTTTGAGTGTTCTAAAAACTACTTCATTTCCTTCAACTGCTTCTCTTCTATGAGGGAAAGATATTAGGGTCAAGTCTTCCATAATGATCCACTTTTACAAATTTTGGAAAATAGTATTCTAGGAGGAAAGAAAATGAATGAAACCTTTGGGCTGTAAAGAAAATATATGCACATCTGAATTCAATTTATCATGGTAATATTAAGAATTTCCCATATTAATTTAATGTTATTTAAAAATCATTTATAACTTTAAATATAGTCACAGCAAAAATTGTTTTGCAGCAGTTAAAATTATTATTTATCTGAAAACAAAACGTGCATATACTTTGAATATAAATGTTCTTCTCTTTCTTATATCATTAAATAAAAGATTTCTGAAGTAACAATTACATACAAAAAAGTGTCCTTAACACTATTTGTGCCCAAAACAATATGAAAAATGAGACGTACTGAACAAGCTGCTGGGGATACCGCAGAATTCTGCTCTCATATTCTTGCTTTTTTTTTTTTTTTTTTTTTCTTCACTGATGGGAAGCTTATTTCTCTTAATATCATTTATAAGGAATTAAAATTAGTGTAAGATGTTTAGTTGAGTATTTATTGACATCGCATTATGAATATAGTCTTGATGGCAGTGGGTTTCTCTATAAATTACATCTAGTTTTGCTATTAAATCACTTTTGCCTTTTTTATCCACTTTCAATTGTTTGTTCTTTTTTTTAGGTTTTTTGAGACAGAGTCTCGCTTTGTGGTTCAGGCTGGCCCTGAGCTCAACCTCAAACTCACATCACAGCAATCCTCCAGCCTCTGCCTCCCGAGTGCTGGGATTACAGGCGTGAGCCACCACGCCCGGCTCTGTG